>JZKD02S1854094.1:521414-542895 GCA_000966675.3 Picea glauca
TTATGTATCCAGTCTCTACTACATCCCAAACATCAGCACCTAAGGCCATTAGGTATGTTCTCATTCTAACCTTCCAAAAGGCAAAATTTGTTCCATCAAACAAAGGAGGCTTACTTGTTGAAGTCCCTTCATGACTTGTCATGTTTAAGCTTACAAATCTACCTTTAAATAAAAGGAACCCTCTCTGATACCAATTGTTGAAATTACTAAGACAACTAAGAGGGGGGGTGAATTAGTTGTTACTGTGATTAAACAATTTTAATTCAATTAAACCATTTTTAATCTTTCTCCAAGTGACCATCAATATTATACTACATATGGACAACATAAATAATGAGCATCACTCACACATAAGATATACATAGAGAAATATTTTGATGAGGAAACCCATAAAGGGAGAAAACCTCTTCTTCTTCGAAATGATAGGCAGTCTTTTAAGTTCTGCACATCATCTATAATTGAGCACCAACTCAATGTGAGGCTACTACCTCTGTTTTACAAGCTCCAACTTGTTTCAGAGCACCAAATCTCTGGTTTATCTAGCACCCACTAGAAGGAAGCAACAACTCCCTAAGTGTTCCAGCACCAGCTGGATGGAAGCACCAACTTCCAGTCACATAGGCACCAACCTGTATAATAGAGAACAACTGTTCTCCCTTGCACCACCCTGCCACCCTGGTTTTTCTGGCTGCAACCAGATGGAAGATAAAACTCCCTATGTTCAAGCACCCACTTGAACCTCTAAGGAAAACAGTCCTCCCTAGCACCTCCCTACCACCCTTATTACAAATAAATGATTGAATAACCAACAACTCAGATAAATCAATTCTTACCATTTCTTCATTGTTCTGCAATTATTCTCTGCTACACTATTCTTCTGCTATGTTCATATTTGGCTTGACTTGTTGTCTCTATCTATCTGTTCTTTCTTTGTCCTTCTCATGCTCTTTGATATGTGCACATTCTACTCTCTTCACATTTTCTCTTATGTTCAACTTTTGTTCCTTATCTCTGAGCTTTCTTCACACTGCGCATGCTGCAGTTTTACCTTTCTACAGTTCAACTCATTTTTCAGTCAGAACAACTAACCTTGTATAGTCATTGAGTCTCCATTTTATCCTATACCACCTATTCAGTTACACCTTGAATCTCCAAGAAAACACATCAGCAACTGAATCGCCAACCGTCCAAGAATCATGATTTGGTTCTTCTAACTGAATCATAACTGATCGATTACCTGTGAGGTAAAACAGTAACCCTTCAATCAAGTTTCCAATTAACCAGTACCATTGGATTAAATCCATAGGATTTCACGTTTATCTCATATGCCCATTAGCTGTGACCGAGCGCTAAATAGAATTTGAATTTCGTGATTTTGCATCTCGGCATTCCTGTGATGAAAGGTCTTGACACTCCAAGTTGTGATCGCCGAGACTCCAAGATGGAGCTTAACACTGCTAGCTTCTTCCTCTCATGTGACCACTAGTGGTGACCACAGGCTAAGCTAAAAGGTGCTTCGTATTTCATGAACTTATGAACTTTATCAAGCCTGATCAACGGTTGAGATCTCCAATGATCCGACGGTCCAGATCTCATCGCGATCTCACATATCGTGATTCATGTGATGAAGGATCTCGATACTCCAAGTCGCGATCACTGAAACTCCAAGATGGAGCTTAACGCCGCTAGCTTCTTCCTCCATCTTTCACAGATGTAACCACTGGCCGTGACCGTAGCCTTATTCGAAAACGCATTTTGCACTTTCGCATCTCGGGTATTCTGTGATGAGTCCTCTCAACTCTCCATGTCAAAATTTTTGAAATAGAGCTTGGCTTCTCTAACTCTTCTCTTCAGCTCTCGACAATGTGACCATGAGATATGACCACTCACCAATCAAATGAGCATTTCGCTCCTTTAACTTTTCAGTCAGCTAAATGTTAATCCCTTGCCACATGTCCCTCTTGGATCAATGGTCAAGATCTTATCACGATTTCGCAACTTCACGGGCCTTCGTCATGCCTGATCAACGGTCCACGATCTCAATGATTCAATGGTCCAAATATTTTTGTGATCTTTCATATCCCGAGTTCCCACACCATCCTCTGTTGACTCCTCCAATGTGCAAGGCAGCGAAGTTCCAATTGCTTTCCACGTGTCCTATGACTCCAACGATCAGGATTGTTATTTAAATTTCGTATATGGCGAGTTCAAACCTATTTCCTTTGGATTTCTCAATCTGCGAAACTCTGAAATGAAACCTTTGTCATGCTTTGACTGTTTTCCCCCTTCTGAGCTTACACTATTGATCTTTCCATTATCACTACGCTACTAATCGTGTTGATCTTCACCATCTGATCGTGCTGATCTTCACCATCAATGACAAACAGACATAATTTTCCTCTATCTAAAAACATGCCAACACGTAACCTCGATCCACGAAGTCACAATTTTCTTTAATTAACCATGGATTAATTAAAATGATTAAGTCAAATCACTTCTAATCTTTTAGCTCGCACCATCGCGATTTTGGGTTTTTAAGGTTCAGTGGCTAGGAGAGAAAACACCCGATGTGGAGAGCGTAAAAAAGGGGATTAACAACTAAGTGCACCAAATTGAAAGAACTAAACCAAATTAATTAGCGCCTTAAATAAAATTTAACACACGCAGTTTACGGATGAAGTCTTGAATGATCCTGCATTTTTCAATGTTATGACTCGTCAAGCATTTATGTCATTTATTTTAATTGTAGTAAGGTGAGAGATAGTAAGATCTCGTTTTTACTTCTAAATATTACTATTAAGTGATTTGACCATTTTGTTGGCAAGGACACCCATGGTTTGAAATAACCAAGATATAGATTTTTTCCTTCATTATTTCAGTTTTCATTCTTATTTGCGCACATAGCCATTTCATCAGAATAACCGTTGTTTGTGTTTTTCAATTTTATCAAAAGGAGGTCTAGTTGCAGGTTTCTCTATCATGGCTCCACGAAAAATTCCTAAGGAAGCTACCGAGAGTTCAGGTCAGGGTTCAAACGTTGTTTCCGATACCTCACCCCAAAGTCTTAATTATGTCAAGACATGGTCATGCGTTTCCAACATTCTGCAATCCGAGTCGGTAAACTGTTCAGATGATTCTAGCGAAAGCAATAAGGATGACTTATCAACCAAATACGAAATCATCGCTCAAGCAGAGATGCACAAAATAGCACCGAGGCCTCAACTTTTTCCCTATTGTGATATGATTAGGTGGGCACTGGACCATGTGGACATCCCGACCAGGATGATTATGAGCGAACAAAAGGTAACGATTGGGAATTTCAGGCCAGAACATTTGTGGGCAATGTATAAATTATGACCCACACCAAACCTTACTCACAATGTTGAATTTCTAGAAGGTTTCAAGAAGAAGGAGTGTGAGCAGTATGCAAAAAGTTTATCCGATCTAATCAAATATTGGGTCTCACACCCCGCGAAATTCAAGGCTGACACTAACGGGATCTATTATATCTCTTCCTTGGAGGCACAATTCAAGTACATAGCGATGATGGCCTGCAGGTTGTATGGGAAGGAGGACACTACCCATTTTTTCCTCCCATGGGTACCGCTCATTCATATAGCTGCTGAGGGTTTCTCCTTCGACTGGGACAAACTATTCTCTGAAAGACTGACCAGTTGAATTACTGAATATAGAGCACAGAGGGAAAGTAAGAAAGAAACTTCTTTCTTTATGTCTGCTTACATCATGGATGCCATCTGCTTCATGACACCCTTCCCACTAATGAACTGGAGCTGGGCTCCATCTAATATAGAGCCTATTCATGTCTACCACTCAAATATTTGGGAGGATAAAGCCAAAGAATTCATATACAAGATCTTCAACTGGGTAATGGTGCCATTGCATGTCGCCATCTTCGGCCAACCCCTACCCAGGATTTCAGACAGTGTCACAACCAAACTGAGTAGTGTGGAAGATTGGTAAATAGAGGCATAATTTTCATATATCAAGGTTGTCGGCACCTCTATTCCTCCATATGCTCTACCGCTATTCTCGCCAGATAAGGTATTGTGTCATGAGATCGCCAGGCATATTGTGCTCGATGGAATAAGAAAAGAGCTCAAAGGAGTATCAAAAAAGGTATGGCCACCCTTCCCCATTCATATTGGTGCATATTCCTTGTTAGATTTTGTCCATGCCAAAGCCGAGGCTACGGTTTTAGAAGAAATGAATAGGGTGGATATTGAGTTCAAGAAGCACGACCCTAGTAAGGTTGTGAGAAATCACCTGGCAAGTTGTGGCCTGAAGAGATATGAACATGAGGATTCCCCTCATGATGAAATATTTTGGGGTGCAAGTTCCTACTAGGAAGTCCTAAGTTGGATTCAATCCCTGCCACCCGAAGATATGGCCGATTTCCTTAAATTCTAGGAGCATCGGCGGAGTTGTCTCCCCCAGATTTTATAGGGTGAAACCCCAAAGCTTCTGGTTACATAGTAGACGGAAGCCAAAGGTTCAAAGGACTCGAGTCCTAACAAGGAGAAGAACCAAGAGAAAACAGGGGAAGCTAGAACCTCAGAGCGAGGAGCTGAAATCCCCTACCAACAGGAAGGAAACCCCGAAAAGGGTACGCCGGGCAAGCAGGTCCAAGGTCAAGCAGAGATACCCTCGCAAGCGTCGGGAGATTCACTATCGCTCATGTCAAACAAGTCGGTCACATATGTTACCTTGAAACAACCATCCAAGGAAATCGGTGGTCTGATTGCTATTATCACACCCTTACAGTTCACAAAGGGGAATACCGATGTGGGGTGGATTATCAATGAAGAAATGACGCCCATTTCTGTAGAGGAGCTTCCTCCTAACGAATTTTTCTTTGATAAAAGAAGGAAGGTCGTGGTGAGGCAAGAATTATATCAAAGAGAGGGAGTAGTGGCTAAAAAATTTAAAATCATGATAGATGGAAAGGTCGTGAAAGAGGAAGAATTCACAGATGAGATAGCAGGAACACTAGGGGCTTATGTTACAACCAATCAGTACTCAGTTGGAACTTTGAAGGCCCAGTTGAAATGAAAGAACCTCTTGATCAGTAAATTGGAAGCTAAAGTGGCTACTCCTGAAGCAAATTTCAAGGATGAGGTGAGAAAAATCCTTCAGAAAACCCGAATATCCGATCTACAGGAGATCGAGAAACTTAGATCCGACCTTGAGCAGGTGCGCCAGTCGGCGCAAATTATCCAAACGCAGGTAATCTAGCAGGGGCAACAAATTATAGAGTTACAATCGAAATTGGATGTTGTCGAGAATCAGGTTTTAGACATAAATATGTTTAGATCCCAAGCTGTCAAAATCTAACAGAAGGTATTAATGGTTCAACAAGACTTGCTTGTAAAAGTAGGAACCATTCAAAACCACTTTCAAATGATAGATCAAGTGTTAGAAAATATTTCTTTGAGAGAAAGAGAAGCTGGGGCAGCTCGTGTTGCTTTCCAAGATGTTGTTATAGCTATGGTGAAGATAGAGATGGTTGACAGCTCCAAATTATCCATTGCATAACAAACTAGAGGGAACACCTTGTTGAAGGTCCGGGAGAAGAATATATCAGAAATCAGGGGGAGAGCTAATGAAGTGATGAATTCTTGTGAGTAAATGTTCGCCTTTATAAGTAAGAGTTTGTTAGAACTTGATAAGGAAGGCAGTGATGGGACGCTGGGAAAAATCAATATAGCTAAACACCTGCTGGACATCAAAGAAAACGTGGAGAAACAGCAAGTGGAGATATCCCAGATAAGCTAGGTTGATCTAGTCCAAGTGGACAAATGGCTAGTGCAGCCAAGTTTACAATTATGCTCTATCATCATGGAAGACCAACAAGTAGGGAAAAGGTTGCCACAGTTGGCAAAGAGTTTTTACACCTTTGAGGAAAGCAACCAAGCAAAGCCTTCTCGGTTGATAGCCCAGTTGATGGAAAGGTGTCTCATTTGCATTGAGCAGGCGAAGGGGTAGGTTTCTGGTGCTAAATAATGACATATTTCAACTCATTCTATTTATGGAGCTGGAAGAGCAGAGAAAGGAAGGTGCTCCACCCTTACGAGGGAAGACAAAGATGAGGAGATGAAACACTCAATTTTTTAATTTGTAACTGACAAATTCCAAAATGATCGAAATTCTAAATGTTCATAAGTTTGTTTAAATATACATTGAGGAAGATATAGAAGGGGCATTTTTTTGGTGGCAGATTTTAATAGAGAAAGTTCTTTTTAGCCAAGATTAATACAAAGCAAATTGAAGATGTTGTATTTGTCAAGATTGAGTTATGTGTTTTTCCTCTGTTATTTCATGCTTCATGTCATTTTTTACATATATGTCTTTGATGAATGTTTTAGCTCCAATTTAGTATAACTTCTACTGTGGTGATCAGGTTCTAGTTATCTAGTTATTTACAGTTTTTCCTCTGTATCGGCTACTAGCAGGTACAAGACCTGTGACTTACTTAGATCTCTACATTATATGCTTTCATCAAGGTATTCATGTCCTTTCTGCTTCTGCTACAGTGTGGGATTCCTATAAAATTGATGCCCCACATTGTTGACATCTCTATGTTTTCACACTCGGTTTCAAGATTTTATCTAAGTTATAGAAAATGACCTTCGATTTCATTAAACCCTTCGATTGGCTTCACTGAATTTTCCTTGTATAATCTAAAATTGAAATAAGCACTTTAAAACATCAACCCTCTTTTAAATCTCTATTCTCCCCATGATTGTACCCATCGTAAGACAACCCAACATCAAACTCGGCCTATCGGATCAAACCAGCGTCACTTTGAATATTTTCAATACCTTACTTAAGACTGCCATCACCCACACAGAGCTCGAACGTTCACGGGCCTCCATCGAACGGGATATCAACATTCAAGAATATTTGGAAGCTAGACAAAGACAACTCAGAGATCGGCCATAGCTTCATCCCCTGAAGTTGTTTCTTCCCCTTTTTTTTTATTTCACTCACTTTAGATGCTTAGAATCTACACTTTATAGCCTTAAGTGTAGACTAAGGAACAACATCTTTCTGGTGTCGTTTCCAAGGATGGAGAATCGTAGTCACTTTCCCCTGAGAAAACGACATTTCCAAGTTTCATTTTTTGATAGTGAACAAAGAGAGAACACCTTTTTAAGGCTAAACCTTCATCATTCACTTGGTGACTCCACTCTTAAGTAAGTTGGCATCCTTTCGGAAGAACACCAGACAAAACCTAGATGCCAAACAGATAGTGCCATTTTCCGACCCTGAAAAAATACTAAGACCAAGGGGTCATTTTAAACAAAATGTGGTTTCCTATCAACCCAAGTCTAATCAGTCTAAAGATAAGACTTTTCTCGAACCTTCACCCTCACGAGAACTTCCTCTCAGGAAAATATCAGATAGTGTCGTTGAAGCCGAGACCCTGAAGTCTGAGCAACTCCTACCTAAGATAAAAACTGAGACCTCTCCGACTACCTATTACATTACAAGGGGCAACATGCTTTCCATAAATCTCATCCCTATCGATATCCCATCAACTCTCAATATAAATCCCTCTGTCACTAACGACCTTGAAGAAGTTTCCATGTACATGGATTCAACACCAGTGGGTTCTTCCATTTACATATCCTGCAAGTCGGAGGAGCCGAGTCCACATATACCTTCTTCTATTTTTTCATCTTTCACCTCCCCTAGGAAACATTTTCTCGACTTTTTCCCTTTCCACCCTGGGGAAGCCAGAGATTTGCTATACATCTTCGCCATTCCTCTTTATAATGCATTGATTTCCTCTCCTAGGTTATCCATGGCCGCCGTCGGAGGAGGAGCAGGGGGAATAGGAGGTCAAGGCCAACAACCGCCTCCCAGGGTTTTCACCAAAGTAGCCGCTATATACACCCCCTTGGTCCTTCCAGTACCTCTCCATGATTTACCTGAAAATTGTATGAAAAAATTACCCAAGATCACAGGAGAAGGGGATCTAACTGCAGCCGAGCATATCAACTTTTTTTATCAATTCATTGATATTATAGGTCTCGAGCATGAGGACATGTATTCTCGATTGTTTGTCCAAACCTTCTAGGGACAGGTAAGAACTTGGTTTCAAAGCCTACCCCCAGGTTCAATCATATCCTACGATGCACTAGAAGACCTCTTTCTCAAACAATGGGGCAGAAGAAAGGATCATTTATACTATTTGACCGAGTTTGGGTCTTTAAAGAAAAAGGTATCTGAAACTGTTATGGAATTTATCCAAAGATTTAACAAGTTGTACAATAAGATCCCTGTTGAAGTTAAACCGTCCCAACCCACAGCCAAAGTAACTTTCGCAGGAGCCTTTGAACCCAATTTTTCTCTACTATTAAGAGAAAGGAGAAGGATCTACCTAACCCGAATGCAAGATGACGCTGTGGAAATTGAGTCAAACATGATGGCTTTGGGTAAATTAAAAACAAAAATCGAGATGAGAAACAGGGAAACTAGACATCTTAGAGAACAAGCAGGTCCCTCTGGATCTGGAATATCCTCAGATGACAAAATGGATGACATGGCTAGGATAATAAAAGAACTATCAAACAAAATCTTAAGAATGGAGCTAGATCAATCCAAAGCTGATCAATTCGTTAAGAGAGAATTAAGGAGAAATCCCAATCCTCAGTTTCAACCAAGACAAATTAGAAATGAAAACCAAAAGATCCAAGCACCTCTAAAAAATGAAAATTTTATTGGGGGAAATGATATGCAAGAGTTCAAAGACTTGTAAGAAGACGTAAACAACTTAGAAGATGACTATATACAACCTCATTTGACAAAAGAAGATTATGCGAAGTCCCTAAACACTGAACAATCATCGGTTGAAGACAATAACCTAAATGACGCTGATGATTTCGCTTATCAAGGAATGGCCGACACGATAATGGCCGAGCTCTAGCACAAATACAATCTGAGGCTCAAAAACAAACCTGTGTCGATTGCGCAACCCAAGAATTTTTTTCCTAGGGGCGAAATATACGATCCTTTCCATAAAGAGACCAAGATGCGAAATAACATAGGGGTAGACTCATAGAATACCAATGTAAAAGGGGTCGAAACCCAAGCGAGAAGAACTAAGGCAGCTGAAACGTAGACACCCGAAACCAGAAACGCTGAAAATAAAATAGTGCTACTAAATAAAATGGATAGGAAAGAGTCTGATGTTTCATCCAAGGAAACGGATAAAATCGCGGTAGTTGTTTGCCTAGAAAATGAGATAAAAAATATCAAGATACCAATACCTTTGGTTGAGTTGGAAAAGAATCTTGTGTACCAAAAACAAATAACCAAGATGATAAATTTTTCATATCTAGAGAGTCAGTCCGACGTAATAAATCTGGAAGATGACAAGCCTAATATCACTTTTGGTCCACATTTTGAAGGTGCCAGAGATACCGTCACCCCCTTCTATATTACCCTGAAAGTGAAAAATCGACTGTTGCATAATTGAATGTTGGAATTTGGGGCCTCTCATAACATAATGCCCAAATATATTATGGATATACTAGGCCTCGAAATCCCCAGACCCTATGGAGATCTTTACTCATTCGATTCAAGGAGCGTTAAGTGCATGGTCATGATCAAAGATTTAGTAGTCACCCTTGCCCAGATTCTGGTGAAAAATGTCCTAATGGATGTAGTTGTCGCCGATATACCCCCAAAGTATGGTTTACTATTATCTAGATCTTGGGGAGCCAAGCTTGGGGGATCCCTTCAGCTGGATATGACCTACATCACAATCCCTATTTTTGGTGGAAAGTTCACACGGTTATACAGGGAAACACGATTGGCATATACAAAAAGTGATCAACAGAATCCTAACAATTACCCTATTTACATCACCGATCAAGACCTAGGAAATTGTATTCTGTCCTTTGACGATATTGAATATAATTGTACAGAAGAAAGTGACATCGATGAAATCAAAACTGAAAAGACAACTAAAAATGTGTACAACACTGGAATTTGGAAAATGTTCTTTGATGGTGCTTCGTCATGTGAAGGGGCAAGTGCGGGAGTGATTTTCGTAGCACCTGAAAATGAATTCGTCATTCCCTTCTCTTACAGGCTACAGTGGGACGTTGACTGCACAAACAATGTTTGCGATTATGAATGTCTAGTCCTGGGTCTGGAAGCTGCCAAGAAGCTAAACATAAAGAACTTAGAGGTCTATGGAGATGATGAACTGATTGTGAAGCAGGTAAATCGACAGTACCAGACCAAGCACCTGAGACTGAGGTCCTATAGAAATTGTGCCTGAGATATAATGGAAAATTTATTTTCATCGGTAAAGGTTCATTTCATCCCACGAGCTGAAAACCAGCAGGCCGATTCACTAGCCAAACGAGCTTCGACTTTCGTACCCCCTACCACTTTCAAATTAAAATACCACATAGAGGTAAGGCACAGACCATCCATACCAAACAACATACAACACTGGCAGGTTTTCAAAGATGATGAACAGATCAGAAAGTTCCTGAAAATGGTGGATGATTTCTCAGAAACCCACATTGACCAGGAAAACCAAAATGATCATACCTGGATTATGCAAGAAGGGGAGGAACCTCAAGAGTTCCAAGAAAAAATTACAAATCATCGCCTACTAGTGTTAAAAAGTAATCATATCCCTAAGGGCCTGATACCTCTGGAAAGGTTGTTTGATCAAAACGACATGCCTCTAAAGTCCACCTTGCAACCCCAACCAGAGGAGGTCAAAGACAGTGATGTGAGCACCACCAAAGAGCCTAGGATAGTGAAGTTATCAAATTACCTTCCTCCTGAGATAAAAAGAAAGTATAAGGACTTACTCGGGTGGTATAAAGATGTCTTTGCATGGTCTTACGATGAGCTTAGAACCTATGATACCTCTGTGATCGAGCACAAGAGACCTTTGAAGCCTGGTGTTAAACTCTTCAGACAGAAGCTCAGACAAATCAACCCCATTTTACTGCATGTGGTCGAAAGAGAAGTGAAAAAGTTGTTAGACACAAAAATAATTGTAGCTCTTAGGTACTCTGACTAGGTTGTGAACTTAGTCCCGGTTAGGAAGAAAAGTGGGGACATCAGAACCTGCGTATACTTTAGAAATCTAAACAAGTCCTCTCTCAAAGATAACTATCATCTACCCAAAATGGATCACGTTTTGGAAAAACTAGTCGGGGCAAATAGGATGTCGATGATCGATGGGTTTTCCGGTTACAATCAAATTGTTGTCAACGAGAATGATAAAGAAAAAACATCTTTCACCACCCCTTGGGGCACATTTATGTATGACAAAATGCCTTTTGGTATGATGAACGTAGGTGCTACCTTCCAGTGTTCTATGGATATCGCCTTCATCAGTGAAAGAGATAAATTTGTGGTTATCTACCTCGACGACCTGACTGTCTTCTCTAAATCCGACGAAGACCATATGTTACACCTGAAGCAAACATTTGAAAAATGCCAAAAAATTGGTTTGTCTTTAAACCCCAAGAAGTCTCACTTCACGATGCAAGAAGGTAAACTCTTGGGCCACATTTTGTCTCAAGACAGAATTAAAATCGACCTTAAAAGGGTGGAAGCTATAGACACCATAAATATTCCTAGAAATATAAAAGAAATTCAGTCATTTTTAGGAAAAATAATTTTTTTGAGAAGATTTATCCCAAACTTTGCTGAAATCGTGAAATTGATCACAGATATGCTAAAGAAGGACAGTGAAGTGAAATGGATGGTAGAGGCTAAAGTTTCATTTTCATGCATCAAGAAAGTTATCAACGAAGTGCCCGTACTGGCAAGCCCTGATTACCTAAAGGATTTCCTGATTTTCTCGTTCGCCTCCAAACACACAGTGGCGACAATACTTCTCCAGAAGCATGAAGAGGATTTCGAGCAACCAATAGCCTTTTTTAGTAAAAGTCTTAGAGATGTTGTACTGAGATACAATATAATAGAGAAACAAGCATATGCTATGGTTAAGGCTTTGAAGGATTTAAGAACTTATGTGCTACACTCCAAGGTAATCGCATATGATCCCACTAGTTCTGTAAAGGATATATTGGTTAAGCTTGATAGTGATGGAAAGAGGGGTCGGTTGCTCGCTAAAATTCAAAAGTTCGACCTAGAGGTAAAACCAACGAAACTAGTAAAGGGACAAGGTCTATCTAAGCTCTTGGTGGAATCAAATTTCACAGCACTCTGAATAAATAACCTGCAAGGATACGAAGGACATGGGGATGTAAATGAGCCTGACGACCAAATATCTATCTCTAGAATCGAAGAGAATTTTTCCTTATCAGATTGGTATAAAGATATAGTGTCATACATACTGAGCCTGAAATTCCCTAGCGATCTATCCCCAGCTAAAGCCATGACACTAAAGCTGCATGTGGTGAAGTATTGTATATCTGAAATTCAACTATACTGGAAGGACCCCTTAGGCTTCCTACTGGTTTGTTTGGTAGAATCAGAAACAAAGGGGGTCATAAACGAATTCCATAAAGGAGTGTGTGGAGGGCATCACGCTTGGAGGACAACAACTTATAAAATCCCAAGGGCAGGATATTATTGGCCTAAACTTTTATCAGATGCAACGTCAAAGTCAGAGCCTGTAACCCTTTCTAGTTGTTTGCAGGAAAACATAAGCTCCCAATGCTACCTCTATTTCCTATCAAAACCGAAGCCCATTTTCAATAATGGGGGTTAGATTTTATAGGCCAAATCAACCCACATTCCAGCACTCAACACAAATGGATCCTCACCGCCACAAATTATTTCACCAAATGGGTGGAGGTTATTCTAACTAGGAAGGTGACTGATTCGGTGGTGATAGATTTCCTAGAAGAGAGCATACTGTCCATATTTGGCTGTCCCCAAAAGATAGTAATGGATAATGCCCAAGAATTCAAGTCTATGGCAATGGTCAGCTTTTGCCAAAAATATAACATCATATTGGGCCACTCCATAGCATATCACCCTCAAGGTAATGGGTTAGCCTAATCATCAAATAAAAGTTTAATTGCCATAATTAAGAAGGTGCTAAGAAAAAACAAAAGATCTTGGAATGTACACTTAAAGTACGCTTTATGGGAAAATTGGATAGGTACAAATAAATCCATTGGTACTTCTCCTTTCCAAATGGTATACAAGACTAATGTGGTATTACCTACAAATCTGGCGCTCCCTGTAATGAATCTCTAGCAAGATGAGAAAGAAGAGCCTAACCACGTCACAAGAAGAATAAATCAGTTCATTGAGGTCCAACAACGCAGGACCGAGGTGGACGCAAGGATGCAGAAATACCAGGACAACATGAAAACATTGTTCGATCATAAATCCAAAAACAAGGATTTCCTCCCCAACGATTTGGTTTTGAAATGGGATGCTAGGAGGAAAGATTCGGCAAAACATGGTAAATTTGATCATATCTAGTACGGACCATTCAAAGTCTCATCTTCTGAATGGAAGAATTCATTTCTATTAGAGAATTTGGATGGTAAAACTCTCAGTGCCCCTATCAACGGGCACTATTTAAAGCACTGTATGCAATAAATGAGTTCCAAATGTCCATTGTATATACCGTTTTATGTTTTCCTTTTTCTTTTTTATAAACTTTTCGATAAGTTCACTTTCATCGCAAATAAAATAGGATGTTGATTTCCTAGACACACAGAATCCCATAAATCCTGAAGACCTGATACTCTTTGTGTTGTTTCATACAGGCCTCTGAATTACAGCCCAAACTGCAAAAGGAGAAAGGGACGGTCAGGTATCAAGAAATTGACCCACCCGAAACAAGTGACAAATATTTTTCTTTTAGAGGAGAATGAAGTGGTAAGGCCAAGGTATGGATTTCCTAAGTATCTGGTTTTCAAACGAACATCACTTAAAACATAGAAGTGGTCTCACAAGTATGGTGTATTCACCCGAGTCAGGATTGCATGATAACATCCGGGTTTTTGAGGTCCATAGCCTTCTCTCTTTCCCTTTTTCATCCTTGGTTCTCTCTCCTTAAGATCTGACACCTGCCCATACCATCCACAGAGGAAAAGAGGTTCCACTTCAATTTTGGAAACTGGTGAACGTCTCAGGAAGTAAGATGGTCTTCACAACTCCTTGGTCCCCTGTTGAACAAAGACATGCGTAGGCGGATCCTAACTCTCGTATGTCTTTTAAAAGGTTTCAAATGGTTAAGTCTTTCTCAAAAGAAGACCCTTGGAAATGAATTATCCCCTATTTTCCTGCAGACTAGGGCGTTGTGATGGTTAAGAGAAAGTTGGTCTAGAGCACTCAAAGAAAGTTGACAAGCCTCTGTAACGAATATACACAAATATCACCCCTGGTATTTTTTTTTTACGCCAATTGATTGCCCCCACTCCACTTTTAAAAAGTAATGTATAAGACAGATGGTGAAAGGAAATTCATAATTGATTGCCCCCATCTAGTCCAAAGAGATGATTAAAGGAAATTCATAAAAATTATTGCCCTCATCTCAACATTTAAATGCAAAATTACAGTTTGGAGTGGTGAAAGGAAATTCAATAAAGGGAACCTGATAACTTCACCGGTGTACTGAACAGGCTCACTGGCAGTGAAGCAATATCTAAGATATTCTGTAAGGTTGTCATAATTAAATTATAATACACTCTGGTAATCATCATTTTTGAAACCGGATCCACAGCTTGAGTTCATGCAGGTCTCCCCGATTAAAAGCATGGAATTTACTTTTTCTTGACACAAGCTAAAACCTATCGTATCTGTTAATTTTCCTAAGATTGATTGGACCATTTTAAGCAACTTTGAATTCAGTATTGAGGAAGGGAAAGTTACCGAATGGACTTCCGTCGAGTTTAGGAAGTGTGTCGAGTTTTGGAAAGTTTCAGAATTAAAGTCGAAACCTCAATTTTTCCTCTGCACCCCCCTTTCCAAACGAAGTTTCACTGAAGAAAACTAATGACTCCATGTACCCCTTCTTAGGCACATGGTCTGTTGTCCTTCTCATCCCACAAGGAGACGAGATCCCTATTTGGAGCCTATGTTGGAGCCACCTTTCTCTAAATACATGAAATGTTATACTTAAGCCCAAAAAGGTTGGTTTTCGAGACTTCATTTGTTTCGAGTTTCTGCCCCCTAAAGTTGTAGTATTCCGACGTGGGAAATGGAGAAAACCTTCCTAAGTTTAATCACGATTACTAAAAGACTAAGAGGGGCTTATCATCTCTTAGTACCTCGTCCCCTCGCTCTTGGGAGTTACGTGTTGAACATTTCTCAAGCCTCTGACTTGCGAAGTCACGAAGTTGTGTTAAAGTTACCAAGGTTAGTATCAAGAACAAGTTACTTTAAACCCTAGTTAGCCGCTATCATAATTTTGCGACTCGACAATTTTTTCCCCAAAGGGAAACACCTTCGTAACCTCAATCCATGAAGTCGCGATTTTATTTAATTAAGCATGGATTAATTAAAATGCTTAAGTCAAATCACTTCTAATCTTTTAGCTCGCACCATCGCGATTTTGGGTTTTTAAGGTTCAGTGGCTAGGAGTGAAAACACACGATGTGGCGAGCGTCGAAAAGGGGATTAACAACTAAGTGAACCAAATTGAAA
The DNA here is from genome assembly GCA_000966675.3 of Picea glauca. Lineage (NCBI taxonomy): Eukaryota > Viridiplantae > Streptophyta > Pinopsida > Pinales > Pinaceae > Picea > Picea glauca. The sequence continues at coordinate 537,051 of JZKD02S1854094.1, forward strand.
GAAATAAACTAGACTAATTAGCACCTTAAACAAACTTTAACACACGCGGTTTACGGATGAAGTCTTGAACGATCCTGCATTTTTCAATGTTACGACTCGTCAAGCATTTATGGCATTTATTTGAATTGCACTAAGGTGACAGATAGTAAGATATCGTTTTTACTTCTAAATCTTTCTATTAATTGATTTGACCGTTCTGTAGGAAAGGACACCCATGGGTTTAAATAACCAAGATAGAGAGTTTTTCCTTCATTATTTCAGTTTTCATTCCTATTTGCGCACAGAGACATTTCACCAGGATAATCGTTGTTTGTGTTTTTCAATTTTTTCGACAGGAGGTCCAGTTGCAGGTTTATCTATCATGGGTCCACGAAAAATGCCCAAGGCAACTACCAAGAGTTCAGGTCAGGGTTCAGACATTTTTTCCGATACCTCACCTCGAAGTATTAATTCTATCAAGACATGGTCATACGTTTCCAACATTCTGCAATTCGAGTCGGTAAACTGTTCGGATGATTCTAGCGACAACAAGAAGGATGACTTATCAACAAAATACAAAATCGTCGCTCAAGCAGAGATGCACAAAATAGTGGCAAGGCCCCAACTTCTTCCCTATTGTGATATGATCAGGTGAGCACTGGACCATGTGGACATCCCGACCAGGATGATTATCAGCGAACAAAAGGTAATGATTGGGACTTTCAGGCCAGAACATTTGCAGGCAATGTATAAATTGTCACCCACACTGAACCTTACTCACAATGCCAAATTTCTAGAAGGTTTCAAGAAGAAGGAGTGCAAGTAGTATGCAAAAATTTTATCCGATCTGATCAAAGATTGGGTCTCACACCCCATGAATTTTAGGGCTGACATTAATGGGATCTATTCTATCTCTTCCTTGGAGGCACAATTCAAGTACATAGCAATGATGGCTTGCAATTTGTATGGGAAGGAGGACACTACCCATTTTTTCCTCCCATGGGTACCGCTCATTCATACAGTTTCTAAGGGTTTCTCCTTCGACTGGTCCAAACTTTTGTCTGACAGTCTGACCAGTCGAATTACCGAATATCGAGCACAAAGATCAAGTAAGAAAGCAACTTCGTTCTTTATGTCTGCTTACATCATGGATTCCATCTGCTTCATGACACCCTTCCCACTAATGAACTAGAGCTGGGATCCATCTAATACAGAGCCTATTCACGTCTACCACTCGAAGCTTTGGGAGGATAAAGCCAAAGAATTCATCTACGAGATCTTCAACTGGGTAATGGTGCCATTGCCTGTCACCATCTTCAGCCAACCGCCACCCAGGATTTTGGATAGCGTCACGACCAACCTGAGTAGCATCACAGATTGGTATATAGAGGTGGAATTTTCATATATCAAGGTTTTTGGCACCTCTGTTCCTCCATATGATCTACCGCTATTCTTTCCAGATAAGCTATTGTGTCATGAGATTGTTAGGCAGACTATGCTCGGCAAAATAAGAAAAGAGCTCAAAGGAGTATCAAAAAATTTATGGCCGCCCTTCCCCATTCATATTGGTGCATATTCCTTGTTAGATTTTGGCTGTGCCAAAGCCGAGGCTATGGTTTTAGAGGAAATGAAGCTGGCGGATATTGAGTTCAAGAAGCACGACCCTAGTAAGGTTGTGAGGAATCACCTGGCGAGTTGTAGCCTGAAGAGATATGAACATGAGGATTACCCTCATGATGAAATATTCTGGGGTGCGAGGTCCTACTATGAAGTCCTAAGTTAGATTCAAGCCCTGCCACCTGACGATATGGTCAATTTATTTAAATTCAAAGAGCACTGGCGGAGTTGTCTCCCCCAGATTTTACAGGGTGAAACCCCAAAGCTTCCGGTTACACAGTAGATGAAAGCCAAAGGTTGAAAGGACTCGAGTCCTAACAAGGAGAAGAACCAAGAGAAAACAGGGAAGGCTGGAACCTCAGATCAAGGAGCCTAAATCCCCTACCAACAAGAAGGAAACCCCGAAAAGGGTACGCCGGGCAAGCAGGTCCAAGGTCAAGCAGAGATACCCTCACAAGGGTCGGGCGATTCACTATCGCTCATGTCAAACAAGTAGGTCACAGATGTTACCCCAAAACAACCATCCAAGGAAATCAACAGTCTGATTGCTATTATCACACCCTTACAGTTCACAAAGGGGAATCCCGATGCAAAGTGGATTTTCAATGAAGAACTGACGCCCATTTCTGTAGAGGAGCTACCTCCTAACGAATTTTTCATTGATAAAAAAAGGAAGGCCGTGTTGAGGAAAGAATTATATCAAAGAGAGGGCGTAGTGGTTAAAAAATTTAAAATCATGACAGATGAAAAGGCCATGAAAGAGTAAGAATTCACAGACGAGATAGCAGGAACACTAGGGGCTTATGCTACAGCCAATCAGTACTCAGTTGGAACTTTGAAGGCCCAGTTGAAATGAAAGAACCACTTGATCAGTAAGTTGGAAGCTAAAGTGGCTATTGCTGAAGGAAATGCCAGGGATGAGGTGAGCAAAAGCCTCGAGCAAGCCTGAATAGCCGATCTGTAGGAGATCGATAGATCTGACCATGAGAAGGTGCGCCAGTCGATGCAAATTATCCAAACGCAAGTAAGTCAACAGGAGAAACAAATTATAGAGTTACAATAGAAATTGGATGTTGCCGAGAATTAGGTTTTAGACATAGAAATTTTCATATCCCAAGGTATCGAAATCCGACAAAAGGTATTAACGGCTCAACAAGACTTGCTTGTAAAAGTAGGAACCATTCAAAACCACTTTCAGACGATAGATCAAGTGTTAGAAAATATTTCTTTGAGAGAAAGAGAAGTCGAGGCAGCTCAGGTTGCTTTCCAAGATGTTATTATAGATACAACAAAGATAGAAATGGTCGACAGCTCCAAATTATACATCGCAGAACAAACTAGAGGGAATATCTTGTTGAAGGTCTGGGAGCAGAATATATTAGAAAGCAGAGGGAGAGCTAATGAAGTGATGAATTCTTGTGAGGAAACGTTCACCTTTATAAGTAAAATTTTGTAAGACCTTGATAAGGAAGGCAGTGCTGGGATGCTAGAAAAAATCAATATAGATAAACACATGTTGGACATCCAAGAAAATGTGGAGAAAGAGCAAGTGGAGATATCCCAGATAAGCCAGGTTGATCTGGTCCAAGTGGAAAAATGGCTAGTACAACCATGTTTATAATAATGTTTTATCATCACGAAAGACCGACAAGTAGGGAAAAGGTTGCCACAGTTGGCAAAGAGTTGTTACACCTTTGAGGCAAGCAAGCAAGAAGAGCCTTCTAGGTTGATAGCCCAATTGATGGAAAGGTGTTTCATTTGCATCGAGCAGGGGAAGGGGCAGGTTTCTGGTGCTAAATAATGACAGATGTCAACCCGTTCTATTTATGGAGTTGGAAGAACAGAGAAAGGAAGGTGCTCCACCCTTATGAGGGAACACAAAGATGAGGAGATGAAATGCTCCATTTTTTCATTTGTAACTGACAAGTTTCTAGAACGATCAGAATTCTAAATGTTTAGAAGTTTGTTTAAATATACATTGAGGAAGATATAGAAGGGGATTATTTTTGGTGGTAGATTGTAATAGAGAAATTTCTTTTTAGCCAGGATTAATACAAAGTGAATTGAAGACTCCATATTCCGTCAAGATTGAGTTATGTGTTTTTCCTTTGTTATTTCATGCTTCATGTCATTTTTTACATATACATCTTTGATGAATGTTTTAGCTGCAATTTAATATAACCTCTACTGTGGTGATCAGGTTCTAGTTATCTAGTTATTTACAGTTTTTCCTCTATATTGGCTACTAGCAAGTACAAGACCTTTGAATTACTTAGATCTCTAAATTATATGCTTTCATAAAGGTATTTATGTCCTTTCTTCTTCTGCTACAGCGTGGGATTCCTCTGAAATTGATGCCCCACATTGTTGACAACTCTATGTTTTCACAATCGGTTTCAACATTTTAACTCAGTTACAGAAAACGCCCTTTGATTTCGTTAAACCCTTCGATTGGCTTCACTGAATTTTCCTCGTATAATCTAAAATTGAAATAAGCACTTTAAAACATCAACCCTCTTTTAAAGCTCTGTTCTCCCCATGACTGTACCCGTCGTAAGACAACCCAACATCGAACCCGACCTATCGGATCAAAACAATGTTGCTTTGAATATTTTCTATACCATACTTAAGACTACCATCACCTGGACAGAGCTCGAACATTCATGGGCCACCATCGAATGGGATATCAACATTCAAGAATATTTGGAAGCTAGACAAAGACAACTCAGTGATCGGCCATAGCTTCATCCCCTGAAGTTGTTTCTTCCCTTTTTTTTTCTTTCACTCACTTTAGATGCTTAGACTCTACACTTTATAGCCTTAAGTGTAGACTCAGGAACAACAGATGCTAAGAAGGTATTGGGGGGATATCCCCTAAGACAACTTCACACGACCTCATTCTCAACTCTGGTGTAAGCGAAGCCTCTTGACATCACCAATTATAAAATGGGTTTCACCACTCCCTTAGTCAGACACATATGTTGATTTAATAGCCTTGGAGAAGTTTACTCACAAAATCCTATTCCAAGGCTCTAAATCCTAAGCTAGTTTATGCACCCTAGAAAATAAAATCGTTTCTAATCAATTTTAAATTATAGCATTGCTTTCAGTGGCCTTGCTTACTCAAAAAAGTGTGATCATGAAACTAATGATGTTATGACTCAGGAAGTAAAATAAATGAATATGAATAAAATGCAAAGTCCTAACTTCAAATCTCAATAAATGATAAGCTTTCAAAATACAATTTTCAATTTAGTTCTGCAATTCCAAATAAGATGCAATATTTCTATACATGTACTAAGATCAATGATAAGGACCCAAAAGATCAAATGCCAACAATGAAAAAATGACTAATATTTTTGTATTTTCAATATAAAAGAATGAAAATGCAAGGACTGAACAACAACTTGATATAAATATTCTATTGTATGTAAGGGGAGACAAAACAAGTAGGATATCAAGAAGCAAACACCCAGCCCCGGATGCAAGGACAATCAATGAAAAGGATTTTGAGAAAGGAATCACTCGAATATTCAACCAAAGAAAGGTTTCCTTGTTGTAGGAAAATCTCCCTGCAGACAGGTAGATCACCTCTAGAGCTTGACCTTAAACCTAGACAGAAAAATGCTTATCATGGACACTGACTTTCTTTCAAATCTATCTAAACTAACACATGAGAAGGAAGGATGATAGAAGTACCTGTTATCGACGTTTGTCCCTGCACGCTCCGAGTCACGCTCCAATATTTTGCTCCTCGCTAATTTCTATGGACAAAACAAGATACGACCACTTCCTACTCTATTGATATTAGCTTGAAAACAGATCTATCACTAAATGATAAGTTCATGTGAAATTAGACACAAACTAGAAAGAAACAGGCCAAGCGTGTCATATTGATGAGAATAATGACAACAGTACTTACAATCGTAGATGCGAATGCGACAACTTCGTCAAGTTCCCTTCGTCTAACCCTTTCCTGAAAGATCCACAATCTGGATAACAGCAGCTTCACTGATCACTTCTCCTTTGGATGACTGTGTGTTTCCTATGATATCATAGGTTTCATGCTAGCAATTCTTCCTCTTTCAACACCACTTATGAGATCATAAGTTTGGTGTGATTCTCCATTTCCAATCCCCTTTCACCATTAGAAAGCTTGCTTATATATCCTTGGAGAGGCTCAACAATCTTGAGATATCCTTGGGGAAGGTGAGGATTTTCCTCCTTCAGTTGAGGATCTTCCCTAGGA
>JZKD02S1854094.1:551490-569044 GCA_000966675.3 Picea glauca
TAGATAATTTTGATTTTCTAGATTAGGGTTGATTACATCTTTATAATACCTTAATTTTCTTTTTTCCTCTAACTCTTTATCACACCACATTTTTTCCTTAAATTTTGATTTGACGCTTTTTTTTTAATAGTATCTTTATTCTGCAAAATTGTTTCTTCCATGATTCCCCAATAGTTTAGCCAAGACCGGACGTCTTTATTCCATCCTCGCTTGAGTCGATGGTGGTTATGACTTGATTTTGAAGCAATTTTAGGTAGCCTCTTATCTTCCATGTTGTTTAACTTGTTCTTATACGTTAGGTATCTAGTCATAGCCATGCTCTCAATGGGGGAGAGGCTTGTTTCTATGAGAAGGATGGGATAGGGTGTATTTCCTTTAATTTTGAGATTATAGGTTATAAAATTCTTTTGTATTTGCTCTATCTTTCTCCAGGATTCATGAGAGATACTACAGCCCCAAACTTCACAACCATAAAGAATAACAGGTGTAACAAGAGTCTCAAAGAGGAGTTTCTTCTTATCCCAACTCCAAAGATCAACTGAATTACAGTTGTTTTCAAGCCCATAATAAGCTTTTCATCCCCCAATAATCCTTTTCTCAATGCTATAATTCCAATTGAGCTTGTGTTGAAAATGAATTCCAAGATATCTTATGTGTTTTTTTTGTATATATAAAACATATATGTTTTATATGTATGTTTCATATAAATATGAATTTTTTTTAGTTATTTATGAATTTTTTTTAAGGTGTTTTAATTTAGTTTTGTCAAATATTTTTTATTTCATGTGTTTTTTTAAATATTTTGTTGAATTTTTAGTTTTCTTTTAAGTTTGAAGGCATTTTTTGTTCTTTTTTTTTAATAAAAAAGCATATTTTTGTTTTAAATTATTTTTTTCCGGCCAAATTTTAAATTTTTTTCATTTCTTTTTAGTTTTTCTTTGGTTTTCACCATTTTGTTAAGTTTTGTTGTTTTTTTTTTTAATTTGGATTTTGAATAGATTTTTTTAAATGTGTTTTTGTCTTCATTAAAAAAAGTATTTGTGAAGATTTTCTCTTTTCTCTTTATTTATTTATTAATGTAAATTTAAGAAAAAAAAGAAGTTAGTAAATAAATTTTCAAGTGACCATTTAGGATTCAATTTTGGTTTTTTTTATTTGTGTAGGGATTTGTTGTCAAGGCCACAATTTGAATTAGGTTATAATTAGCTGTAATTTTAACATTTAAAAAAACATTTTTCTTTAGGTAGCGTCATGTTTTTATTTAAGTGTTGATTTTAAGGTTTTTTTAAGCAACTATTTTATGTTTTAAGGCCATGCTTGAAAAACATTGTAATTTTGACCTGCTCGAGAAAAAATGGTGCTAATGGCAGCACTACCGCATTTTGATTTGGGGATTGATTTTAGAGTTTTTTTGAGCAACCATTTTATCCTTTAAGCCCATGCTTGAAAAAAGTTGTAATTTTAACCCAGTTACAAAAAATGGTGCTACCAATCGCACCACTTTTTGATTTAGGGGTTGATTTTAAAGTTTGTTTGAGAAGCCATTTGATCCTTTAAGCCCATGCTTGAAAAAAGTTGTAATTTTGACTCGATTACAAAAAATGGTGCTACCGGTAGCACCACTTTTTGATTTGAGGGTTGATTTTCATGTTTTAATGCAAAAATATGGGTTTTAAGGGCTAGAGTTCTTGTTTTGAGGTCACAGTTCTCATTAAGTTGGTAACTATGTTTATAAAGTTAGCACATTCAATAGCATAATCCATCAACATTCATAAAAAATATGCCCATGGAATAACAATTCAAATATTTGCAAGATATTAATTGGATGAGAAAATAGTATTTCTATTAAAATGTAATTAGCAGAAGTGAATGAATTACAAGCTTCTGTGTCGGCATGGTTCGGAACCGAGAAACTAAGTCCCTTCTAGCTGGGCCTCCACCACTTCAATCCTCTACCAAAGATAAGCTCATATAAGAGAGACAATGAGGTTCTCAATCAAATCGGGAAGAGCTTGGGGGCTGAACAATGTATTCAGACTTAAAAGGACAAAGGGATGCAGACTCAATATGAAGTGAATAATTTCTCCAGAGTAACTTTGCTCTTAAAGTTGAACTCTTCTCCTCTTTTCCATAGATCAGATATGGCCATTTTATATCCTTCAAATGGAACTGAAGGGTAAAACGTTTCCAATATATGGAAGGTCAAGGATCATGGATCCCATGATGTCATATGGAAACCCGACACAATTTTTTAATTTTGGGCACAAAACCCGATGTACGCAGGATGTAGTGGTGCAACCTACATATACGCATGTTGTATAATAGTTAGGGCACGTATATGTGGAAAAATATTGTTTTTAGCTATGGGATTTGCAAAAAGGGACTTCAAGTCTGCATAGGGAAATGGAATAAGGCTTGCATAGGGAAATGGAATAAGGCCTTCTAAGAAACTTTGCATAGGGTGAGGAAAATTTTTCTATAGAAATTGTCCAGGGATGCATAGATATTTGGTACACTTTTGTCCATGTCCTCCACTATTTCTAATTGTTGTACATTGTGGACAACTCTCACTTTGTCATTTTTGTGAGGAAAATATCTATGCTTATGGTCTCCTTTACAACCCCAACATTGAATGGGTGTCTTCCTTGGACTTTTCCCACCTACCTCAACCATTTTGTACTCTCTAAAAGATGGTTTTCCTTGAGGATTGTTTCTAAAAAATGATGGCTTGTTCCCTCTTAAACTTCTTCTTGTCTTCCCAAGATCTTTGGAAAGTAGGCTTTCCTTTATGCTGATCGTATAAGCACTTGGCTCTCCTTATGGTTTCCTACAAAGTTTTAGGATCATCATATTGAATCTTGTCACTGATAAAGGATGGTATCACACTCAAATATATTTGGATATTAACTGTCTCATATTTAATGAAGGAGACACACTTCAGTAGCTCTAAAAATATCCTTTCATACTCATCAATGGTCATGCTGCCCAGTTTGAGTTCAAATAACTCTTTCGTCCTTTTGTCATAATACCTATTGGTTAAGTATTTCTTCTCAAAATGCATCTTGAATTCCTTCCATGTAACATTCTTCTCTCTCATGCGCTGCACTTGCACAATATGATCCCACCACATGGATGCCTTTCCTTTTAGATGATAGATAGAAATTCTTCCCTCCGCATGAGAAGAATAATTATGCAGTTGGAAATATTTTCTCAATCCCAACAACCATGTCTTGACATCTTCATATTTCTTTTGCTCTCCATCAAAAGTAGGAGGTTTGATCTTGTTCATTTCTCCTTTCAATTCATCCACCCGAAATCTCCTATGCTTCCTGAAAGGGGATGGAATTGAGCTTCTATGTGCTCTCTTATTGGAATGCCTTTGGTAGTGATGGTGATTTCTATTATCACTCCTAGATCTTCCTTTTCCCTCAGGGGTCTTGTGGCTTCCTTATTTGATGGAACCACTCTCCTTATCCAACTTATTTTCAATTCTTTCTAGGATTTTCATTAACTTCATATTGAAGTATTCCTATTGTTCCTTGGCCTTCATAATCCTCTCATTATCATCCTTGTGGATCTAGACATCTGTCTGCAATTTTATGAGGGTCTTAGCTAGATTTATGTCATCCTCCTTTCCTCCTCCATGTCCATTGGAGTTGGTTCCTTCCATACCCAACTGGACATTCATCCCTCAAATTTCATTAATATATCAGACTTTTGTCTGTTGATTTCCTAAGAAATTGACTATTCAGATCCAATTTCTGGGTGAACAGTTATATTCTATTGTTCAATACCTGTCTAATGCCTACTTCCATGCTCAATTTCGAGTTTTGAGAAGGAAGTTATGGATACTTGAACAATTTGTATTTTTAGTGATGCAATCTTTGTACATGGATTCTTCCATCTCAAAGTTGAATTGGCTATTGGATCCATGTTGGATCCTCTCTTTGGTTTTACAGGCCTTCTTTACTTCATTAGGTGTAGGTATGTACAAATCAAAAACCCCATGAGCTCCTTCTCTAAGCCCTTCCTTGTTTTCAAAAATAAGTTTTGGGAACTTAACCCTTTTTCTTCGCCCCCTCCCATCTCATGTGACCACAGGTTGTGACCCAACACTAACATATAGGCGCTTATCATTTGGTTCAGGCCTCTGGGGCTCCAAAAATTTAGGTTTCAAAGGTTTACCTTTCACCTCACCCCATTTCCTTTGAGAACCAAGTGGAGAACTTACGAACAAGTGCCTCTTCAGAGCTTCAAATCTATGAAAATTTTGAGCTTTAGGATTCATAAGATATCGCTACTTCATGCCTTATTTCTCCTAAATGTCGAACTGGCGAATCCTTGCATAATACATCTTCATAACTTTGGGGCTCCACTGCTTCAGAGCTTCAACTTCAGAGGTTCTTATAACTTCTACATTGACACAATTAACCTGTTAAACACAAAAAATAGATGGACACATGACATGCATATGGTGGTCCACATCACACTAGGTGATGTCACTTTCATATTCTGTAACTTCGAAATTTCGGGCTTCGTCGAACTTTGCACCTGCACACTTCTAATCTCCCAAACACTGAATTTTTGAATACTCGGAGGATGTATGATCGAAGTTCCTCATTCCCTTTTTAGATCAACAATCAATAGGAGCTCTAGAACTCTAAGCTTTGGGAGTTCTAAGGCTCCATCTTCCGTTGCCTCCCAAATTGCCAAAACCATGAAGGACTGAGATCTATGGTCGACATTCACCTGTCGATGGACGACCGAGATCACGTCCAATTTCAGAAACTGAGAAAATCATTGATATATAGATCACTTTAAGATCGAAGTTCCTAGTCAGTTGTGGACCTCAAACATACTGGGGATTTAAAAATGACCCCAACTTCCGCAATGGAAAGATGTGCGATGGAGCAGAAATCATGTCCATCATTGATCTACTATCCTAATGGAGATCTATGATCCTGATGGACTGTAGAATGTGAATTATCTCCTTCATTAATTCTCCTTTGGATTTCCGCAATCATTTCTATCCATTGATCTAGTCAACAACCACACACTAGAGGGGTGATACGTGGCAGATCCCAAGAAGTGGACACGTGACCCAATTTGAGGGGTGACACGTGTCAAGTTATAACTGGAAAAATCAGTCTTTTAAAATCACAAAACACACTAACACATGGCACACATATTGGGTGCTCGCACCACCTCATGTGATGTCATCAAGCCATGTCACTTCAGTGCTTTGTGACTTCAGAACTTTAAATATCTAAAAGTTGTTCCTTCATCATCCATTATTTCCTCTGAACTTTGAATTCTTGAACCCCTTAACTTTTTTGGGGTCCACGTAGTACTGTTGTCAACATATAAGATGGTGACACATGGCCCCACTATTGAGTGACACATGGAAGACTTAGGGTATGTACACATCACCCTAGGTGGCATCATCATGCCACATCATATCCGATGCTTTGGGATTTCAGAGCTCCGGGACTTCAGAGAATTTCACATTTGCACACCCCTAAACTCCCAAACTTTGAATTTCCGAACACTTCCATGTCACCCTCAGTGACATCATCATGTCACGTCACTTCGGTGCTCTGGGAATTCTCGGATCTCTTCCTCCCACGCAACCAAAAATCATTTTCTTCGGAGTGTCAAATTTTCAAACTTATAGACACTTGATAATCCGCTAACACGTGTCTTTGATATCGGATGGTCCGGATTGGTTCTGGACTTCAAGACTTTGGGGCTCTGGGATACTTCCCTATGCTACACCATGAATTCCTTGAATGGAAAATACTTGAATAGGCTAATCTGTTGACACATTTCCTCATTCATGAACAGTCCAGATTCACTTCAGATTTTGGGACTTGAGGACTCCAGGAGGAAGTCCATTCTGTGCACACTTCCACCAATTTCCCTGAACTCTGAACCACCAAACTACCTGGGAAATCCAATGACTCTCCTTATCCCAAATGATCTATGGTTGAGAGTCACTTAGAGACTTCAGATATTTTTTCTTTGGCTCCTTTCTCAACAAAAAATTAAAAACTCATTGAAGTAACGAAGTCCAAAGGACTTTATGGTTAACTATTTTTGACCTTCTCCATATCTGACGACTATGAGGGATCTGTCTTCTTCCAAATAGATCCAATGACCCAAATTTAAAATTTGTATTTCCAAGCCCATGGTTACTGTAGTCTCTTTTCTCTGCTAACTTTCTTGAACTGCTATACCTCCTAAGCTTCTAAGCACAGACAAGGTGTTCTCTTGGCACTTAGGAACACTATACAATTTGATTTTTTTTCCTCTCGACAATAATTCCCTCTGATATTTTTCTTCCATAACCACTTATACGGCCCAATTCAGACTCAGTGTCAAAAAATGGGCTCTGATACCAATTTGTAACACCCTAAGCCTTCGAGATGGACAATGTCACATAAAATTAATACAAATCAAAAATTCTAGTTCTCACTCTGTTATGATAATCAAACTGTCCATACCCAACCATATAATTGTTGGGATATGGAAGACAGAGCTCTTTGCATAACATCATACATATAAACTTAAAAAGATAATATGCATTCTAGTAATACACAAATTAATGCAGAAATCACATAAAATATGCTACAACAACCTACACATGCAATATTATAAATATCATGGCATGTACAGAATACACAACATAAAAATAATCATAGTGATGGTACTTATCCTTTTATGAAAGTCACCAACTACGTGTAGACCTTCCACTAACCTCCCATCCTTGGACCATTTTTCTCCAAGCTATCAGCAGTGGGTCACCCCCGAGTTGGGACTAAACTCCACCCAGGATAAAGGGAATCCTAGGCTAGGATGAGACTATGGAAAGTTGCACAATGAAACATGAAGGATTCCCTCCCAAGATCCTACCTACGCCCACCACTCACAGACTCTCATTCCCCACATGCCTATCCCACCCGAGAATATACACCTTCATTGTTCCACAGTCCATTGGTTTCTCCACTTCCCTTCCAAGGCTCTAGTAATAGGTCGGATAAAGAATTCTTAGAGCTTTGTAGCTGTTGTTGGACTCCCTCTAAGAGAAATCACTTCCCCAACAATCTCTATCACCTGGAGAGACTTTCTCATAGGCCTAACAACCCACTTCTTCAATCCATGGGCCTGACAACCCACCTCTTCAAAACCACAGGCCTAATAACCTGCTTCTTCTATCCAGCTTCTAAGTAAAACGGGTAAAAACAATAGAAAAAATTGGGTATGGGCTCTGGTAATGACATCAAGCCACACCAGTCTAGAGAAAAACGTGGGTAGAAACAACAAATGGCTAGGGTGTGATATGGTTCAGGCACTTTGCAGTCGTGCTCTACTTCACAGGAAAAATGAGTTAGTTTCATGGGTTTGCAGGTTTCAAAGGTTGCAGAGTTCCACGATGGAGGAAATGGTTGGCTGCGTGAATGATCATTCTGAGTCCATGCATGAGTGGGGAGCATGGAAATAATGGCCAACAAAACCCCACAACGACGTATTTTCCCCCATAAAAATGCATGCACCCAGGTTAACACATCACTTTTTGGGGAGCTCGTTCCTCTCCACTTAGAGTTCATTCCTCTCCCCAAAGGAACTTAGGATAACATGGGTTATTTCCCCAAACCTCAGTCTTTTAGGAAAATATATTATAATATTCCCTTGGCAATAAGCCCTCTAGCTTAACACTTTTTCCCAGCCTCTCAACCCCATCCCTTTCCCTACCCAACAAAGCTTAGTCCCCCATAACTCTTTCTTCGTGGTTGGTCTACACACAACGATGTAATTATATTAATGATGTGAGTATTTACATATACAAAATCAAGCTCCCGAACCTTCATCATCTAGGATCTTCGACCTGATAAACACATAAGCCTCCCAACTTATAAACACTTGTCTCACCAGCCTATAAACATAATTAAACATCATTACAATTCAACAGGGGCTTGACCTTGGGGCATTAAAACTATAGCATGAGAAACAAAGCACAACTAAGTGATGCAATTAGTCTAAAGCATCGATGCTCCATGGGTATTCAAGCACCAATATGTATTTTAATGTTGCATTGTTTTCTCTAACACACTAGTAACAGGGAATCCCACAAGATGCACCACCATGCCATTTTACATATGTTCAATGTCACGTGGTGCAGTTGGTTCTATGGAATGCATTGCTTTGTTAGAATTTTTAGGTGGTAAACAAAGTAGTCTGGTTTTCTATATGGAAAGCACCAATGCTCCAATTTCTTTAGAGAACATGTTTTTTTAGTGTTGCAATGACTTTTAGGATGCATCAATAACGAGACATTCTATAAGACACACCATTAAGATAATTGTTAAATATTTGGTTTGGTTCCACATTGTGAATCACACTAGTGCATTGTGTGTACCTACTACACTGCTAGGTTAATTTTTTATGATGAAAACTTGGTAGTGTAGTTGGTTAAATGTAACAAATCAAGATTCCATTTTTCTTGAAGCGTTAGTAATGGGGTGTCCCATAAGACACACCTCTATGATAAATCATTATATATTTTACATGGTGCTTTGTTGGACATTGCACTGTGCATTTGGTTGACTTTGACGCATCGCCACAATAAATATTTTATATTGAAAACTAGGCAGTGTGTTTGGTTAATGGAACACACCAGTGCTCCATTCATATTGGAGAACCGATTTTTTTTTTAATGGTGCATTGTGTTTTATAATGTTGTGGTAATGGAGCGTCCCGAAAGATGCACCACTATCTTTATTTTTCAACATTTTCATGGTGTCATTTTGTGAATGACACCTATGTGTTTATTTATCATATACACATCTATGGAAATTCTTCCTATAAATTCACAGGATGCACCAAGTTCCAGGGCGAGCCAAATCATTTAAACACACAGCTTGGAATTAAAAAAATAAATTAAAACATACCAAATTTCAATCCAATTTCAAATCTTAATCCAATGAAAATGAAAATAACAAGGTAATAAACAATTTATCTAGCCTCTTCTCTCCCAAGGAGGCCTGGTTTCACTGTAGAGAAGAAATGAAAATTTGTGATATTGTCCAAAATTTGGAAATGTGTGGAATCTATCGGTAGAGCTATAGAGCGAACTGTAGAGCACTGCAAATGGGGTGACCATGGAAGGAAAGTGAGCACATGTTCTTGTTTGATAGGTTGGAAACACATAATGAGGTGTAACAAGGAAAATCAATATGGTAAGTTTTTTTTTTTATTTTACCTTGCCTCAGTGTGCCAAACAGTTATACATATCGTGGCATCATATGTATGTGCATCGATGCACTTTGTTTAGAGTATAGAGATGCTATGTATTTTATTTTGTTTATAGAGGTTAATGGTGCATCTTACTACATCAACACCGGGGCATTATTTGTATGTGCAAACTAGTGCATATTCTCCTTACAAGAGCACTGGTGAAAAAACCTCTGCAAAAACCTTCAACTGTCCACCTTTGCTATAAATAGAGAAGGGATACATTTTTCGGGGAGGTTTCATAAAAAAATCTCTGCTACAAGGTGTTCTCTTTGTAGTGTGTGGACATATTGTTCCAATTGGATGATGACATGTTACCAATGATTGGAACAATTATTTATTGACATTTTGATTATTGTGGTCTATTATTTTGTCCCATTTTGTATGATGAAGGGACTTTTATTTGTATATAATACAATGTATTTCTTACTCTACTATATTATCTAGTGTTATAAAATGTTACATTGCTAATTAAATATATGGATGATTTACATTGTTACAATGAATCGAGGAGTAATCAATTGGTATATTTATTTAAATAATACATCACATTAAAGTAATGATTATATCCAAACACAATAATTAAAATAAAAAAATCAAGAGTATTATAAATAATATATTATTTTCCAATGATTAATTGAAATTTGTTTGAAAAAAACAAGAAATTGCATTTTCATACCTGCAATATGGAAAAATTCAACACTGAAACATATCAATGCATTGTAATCATTTGAAGGCAACATTGCACTTCATACTTATTTATGCACTAGTGATTTTTTAAAGAGTATTATGCATCAATGCCAATACTTGTAATAAAAGCATCATGCTCCTAATGACAACAAAAACATCATTTCCTTCAATGATATCATTACCATGTCCTTGTTCTTATAATAATCATTACAAGACATTACAATTCACAAGGTAATATACACACTAATGCTTTGATGTATACCATATGCATTTAAGTGATGTTATTATATAAAATACACATTGGGTCCTTAAAAATATATAATACACATCAACTCTTATTATATTTTTAAAGTCCTAGTGCTTATCAAATATTAGCATATTGTGTGTATTATTGATAGAAACATCCCAATGATTCCAAAATCTAATATATGCATTAAGGATTCAAAAATATATCATACACATCAATGCATGTGCATGTGCGCACACACAGACATATTAAATCCCTAGTGCATATCAAATGTTAGCATATTGGTACATATTTTATATATTTTTCCACACCGATGCACATTATCAATATAAACACACTGGCAAAAAACCTCTACCAAAACCTATGACCTCCCAACATTTTTAGTATAGTGATTTTTTTTTAAACCTTCTCTAAAACATCTACTTCCAATAGTATAGGTTTTAGAAGAGGCTTTTGGATAATTTTCCCAATCTTATATCACTAAAATCCTCTCCTAGGTGGAATTTTCCTTGTAGTGAGAGCACTTCAAGAATGTAATCCTAGACAATCATTTTGATGGAGTTTGTGTGTATGTCAATGTGTTTATTTCATTGTTGAGACTAGGAAACAAAAATTCCTTCCTTGGTTTGCAAGACTTGAAGGCCAAGAAAATAAAACAAATGTCTTAAATTCGTCATTTCAAATTTCTCCTTAATATTATATTTCACATGGTTAAATATTTGGGGTTGCTACCAATGAGTATAAAGTCATCAACATAGAAAACAAGAAAAGTGAGATGGTCACCCACTTTCTTAGTATAAACATTGGGGTTAGAATGACATCTAGAGAAGCCTACTAAGAAGAAATCCATCCATTTTAGCAAACCAATCCTGAGGAGTTTATGTAAGGAAATAGAGGTATTTCTTATGATGGAAAATAAGATTGGAGTCATTCTCATTCTAAAATATCCAGGAGGTTTTTCTGTCTAAATTTATTCTTGCAAATCCATGTGCAAGAAGATGGATTTAACATCCATTTGATGGAACTCCGATTTATATGAGATTGTAAGGTACTAAAAATGATCTGTAAACCATCGTGGATATTCCATTGGACAATTCGTCACAACAGATCTAATAAAATACTGAAATATTTATTGTGAGGGTTAATTTTCTTTAGGTCTCAGATTCTTTAATTATTGACTTTCTTCTTAAAATGTATGAAATAGATGAAATGTGAAAAATAGAGAACATAAATAAATAATCACACACCATCCAAAAATAAAGACAAGATATAAACTCGAAAACTCAATACGAGAGAAAAACCATCTAGAAGGTGAGGCCACTCTACTCTCTTTCCTTCAAATCTAAGTACAAAAAAAGAGGCACTCCCTGTGGAGTTGACTTTGACATTGTGGCTTGTATGGTTTCTATAGAATCTCTCCTCCTTTTTTATTCTCTTAAAATACCACTCCTAAGGGCTCTGCTCAACTATGGAACAAATACTATGCTAAAGAATGGAACCCTTTCTCCTCCTAGTAGCTCGGTATTTAACATCACCCAATAACCATCTAGGGGTAGGGTTTTGACTTCCTCAACCCTAAATTGTGATAAGGTTTTGGACCTTATAGAATCTTCCTGAAATTTCATACATGGCTAGCCCCATATGCAAGATTAATGGGGGATGACGTGGAATCCACTCGTACCATGGTGGTCAACACAATAAGTCAACTTGCGAGAGGCATAAGTTTTGCATATAAGCTCTGATTGATGCGATTTTTTTCACCATTAGAAAGGTATCAATGTGTATAATATATTCAAGGGGTCCTAGCTAAATCTATGGAAGTTTTGACCCCAAAAAATTATGTTTGATTCCTCAAAATGGATCTGGAAGGTTTCAAATCCCAGTTTTCCAAATTGGGACCTACCATTAAAATGACCCTGCAAATTGATTCCTCCAATTTTTTCCACTCTGAAAGAATCGAGATAGATGAAAAATAATATTATGATCCAATCTATATCGGAACATGGTGGGAAATTCATTTTGGCTATAGGAGTAAAGTTTTCATCATATTCAATTCCTTCTACATGAGAAAATTCTTTGACAACTAATTGGTCCTTTTTTTGTCAACAATTCTATCTACTACATACTTAGTCTTATACATCCATTTACACTTTCAAAGGTTTTTTCCTTCTAGAAGAGGGGCAAGATCACACGTATCATTCACTATTAAGGAACAATATTCTTCATTCATTGATGTATCCCAATATGGATGGCCAAAAGCTTCTACAATTTGTTTTGGGTCACGAATCTTGAAAACTTGAGGTAGGAGGATCGGTGGAAATTGAAATGGGTATGATGTTGATCTAAAGGATCACCAAAAATATCATCAAATGATTCTCATGTTGTATGGACCCATCTATGAAGTTGTGTTTTTAGCGCTGGTTCAAGTTCATTGGACTCAAATAGCCTAGAAGGATGAGTGAGAAGAGTTTGATTTTCATAATTATTGCCATCATATAAAGAAGAAAATAGAAAATGGGTACTAACATAAATATTAGGGATATAATAAAATGGTACATGTGTTGAATATGACTCACAGGATGAAGATGGAATAATCATTAAATTAGGTACATATGTTGAGAGACCTTCATCAAATTTGACATATCTCCTAATAACATTTTTTGTTGAATGATGTTGAATAGTTTTGTAACCTTTTACATCTCCAAAATATCCAAAACAAATGCACTTCTCACTCTTAGGCTATGATGTTTTATTTTTCTCATTAGTAATGTCATCCCATGCTTCACTACCAAATACATGAAAGTGGTGTATATTTGGTTTAATGCTACTCCATAATCCTTTCAAAATTATATCTTTTGAAACTTTTATGGGAGTGTTTTTTTACTATGTAATTCACACAATTAATGACTTTTTGCCAAAAATGAGGACTTAATCCCTTAGATTAGATCATACAATTTACCATTTTTTTAATGAGTGATTCTTTGTATCAACAACATCATTTTGTTGTGTTGTGTATAGAACAATATGTTCCATTTGAATTCCCTTTGTAGTTTATTACGTTGTAAATTTGTTGTTAACATATTTTCCCCATTATTCATTCTTAACTTTTGAATTTAATGATCAGATTGTTTTTCTACAAAGGCCTTCACTCTTAAGTTTTAAGAAATAAACCCAAATGTGTTTGGATAAGTCTTCAATGGAAGTTAACAAGTAATTTAACCCAAAGACATAAGTAGAAGGAAGTGTACCATACAAATCACTATGAATAAGCTTCAAGGGGACTACAACATGATAAGATTCCTATTAATCAAAACTATCCTGATGGTATTTTCCAATAACACAACCTGAACAAATACTATCTGCAACAAATGAGAGGAAGATAAGTCACCATATTACATTTACATAGATGTTGTAATGAGTGATAGTTTCGATTACCAAATTGCTCATGTGATTGGTATGAGAAATAAAACCTGATGGAAGGAATGATGACCCAAAATTGAGAAATCTATACAACCTGATAATATCATCAACAATTCCAATTTCTAAGACATGCTTGGGATCCTTGAAATTTTTGATTACAACTTGGTGAGGTTAAAATTCTACCATTTTCCTTCATATCAATGAGTGATTTGATATATTGATAAAAGGTTGCAGGAAAGAAATGAAACACATAATACATCATTATAATGGCCATCATCTAGCTATATTATTTTGGAACTTACAACATTAAGAGATCTATCATCACCAACAAATATTTTGTTGGTGTTACATTCATTAAGAGTAGAAAATACGACTTTATTCTTGACCATATTTTAAGACTCTCTAGAATCAATAAATCATGTATTATAAGAAGAAGTAAATGTTGCATTAAAGGAAAAACTAGAAGTAGAAAGAGCATGTCCATGAGAAGAAGATTTAGAATAAGGATGATCAAGATAAATGTTCTTCTTCTTCATTGATTTTTCTAAGGTTTCCATCTTCTTGAAACATCTAGGCTCCATATGACCATCTCTCCCACATAAGTTACAATGTCTCTTAGTTTTCTTACCTTTTGATTTAGTTCATTTATCACCATTCGGAGTAGGATCTCATTGAGAGGGTTTGAGACCCTTGATTTGTTTGTTGTTGTGAGTATGTTGCTTCTTTGGAAGCTTGGACCTTGCTTTTGTTTAGCCACTAAGGCATTGCTAGATTTACCTATAGTGCTGATGAATACAAGGTGCAAGAGATTATCTTGATTTATATTTAGAGAATCACAAGATGCCTCAAAGGAGGGCATTTTGTAAGTATCCCCTTCCTAATAAGTGCTTCTTTGGTTGAGTGAAAAGTAAATACAAAAATAGAATAGGCATTTACAAGCTTAGTGAGAATAACATACATAAGTTGGTCATCTTCCTTCTTTATCTTACATTCCACAAGTAAAAATACAAGTATTTTAAACTTAGATAAAAAAAATCATCAATGCCATCACTAG
Source organism: Picea glauca (assembly GCA_000966675.3). Taxonomy (NCBI): domain Eukaryota; kingdom Viridiplantae; phylum Streptophyta; class Pinopsida; order Pinales; family Pinaceae; genus Picea; species Picea glauca. The sequence continues at coordinate 566,193 of JZKD02S1854094.1, forward strand.
AATTTAAGGAAATTAACTAATTTTCAAGCTAGTGGTCTTGAATCTCATTGTGTTTATTAAACATGGTTTCTAGATTTTCTCATGTTGCATCTAAGGTGTCAATTCCATGAAAGTGAAAACATAATTCATTAATGATTGACATTCATATTAATCCATGTGTTTGGTCATTTTTATTGTTACAAGGTAACCCAATAAAGTCCCTTACTTCATAGTAAATATTCCATACCGTATTTCCATGAGAAGTAGTTAGAACCGGTAAGTAGGATCTCACTTGGACTAGTCATATTACAATATGAAAGTGACTTGAAAAATATGAATTGACTATCCAAATTTAGATAGCTTGAAAAAATTGGTAAGTAGGATGTCAAAGTTATGTTCTTTTGAAGAAAGACATAAATACTCAAAATGGTAACTAAGGTGCCACATGGTAGCTCGAGGTTGACTCACATGGTGTTACATGCACGACGATGTTTCCTAGTTGTAAAGACTAAAAAAAACTCTCATTATATCCTATATGCATACTTTTACAAAAAATACTTTTATAATGTAAGTGATCTAAATTTATAAAATAAGCAAAAATCACTTTTACAATAAAATTACATTATAATTTACATGTAAAAATAACTTAGTAAAAAACCAATACAATTATTTATTAATAATTCATTTTAAATTGAGTTATTTATTAATAATTCATTTTAACAATTTAAGTGAAATTTTCTTTATAATAAAATTATAAACACTTTTTTAAAATTAATTTATAAAAGGGAAAACTTTAACTCAAAATTTAACCTTTATTTTAATAAAGTAACTTTTTGAGTGATTACATAAAAATATATTAAATGTTATAAATGAGAAATATGGATTTTTTTAATAATTAAATCTCAAAGTGCTTATTTACCCAAAACCCTGGTTTATTTGTTTCTTAAGCTTTAAACACATCACACATAAAAATAAATTATTTTTTTATTTTTTACCTAAAATTTATAAGCTTCCACTTAGGTTTCCAATTTATTTGGAAAATGCAACTTTTTTTTGCCAAGATCATTCAAGGTGCTAGGAAAATAGAATATGTAGATTAGAAAACACTTTACTTTCTATAAAACCTCAAATGATAAATTTAAAACATTGAAAACTTTAAAATTTAAACTCTATACTATAGATCTTATATAAAACTATAAAACCTCAAATGATAAATTTAAAACATTGAAAAACTTATCTTATATAAAACTATAAAACCTCAAATGATAAATTTAAAACATTGAAAAATTTAAAATTTAAACTCTATACTATAGATTTTATATAAAACTATATTAGGGAGAATGAAAATATTTTTTGACAAAACAAAAAAAACAATTAGAATAGACACTTTGGAAGTAATGGAGTAGTTCATTTGGCCCGGCACATAAATATTTAGTTACACTATAATTCAAAAGTCCTTTATTACATGCAATGACATAGGTTCAAGATGTCAATTAACAAGTATTTGGAAAATGTAAATACAATTTAATTTTATTAAAACATAATTATTTCATTGAAAAAGTAATTTTTTTTAATTCTCACAATACATCATCACTTGAGAATATATCAAGAAAGTCTATTTCATGTTTGTTTATTTTATGTATAAACTCAGGGTAAGATTACACTCATTTGATTTGTAATATTACAACCAATTATATCTCTTAGTGAGAGCATGTTCTTGACTTAAAACTGAACAATAATTTATTAAATACATATTTTTTCTAAAATAATAATGTTATAAGTTTAATATTTTAAAATACGATTACTAAATTAAGTTTAATATTTTAAAATACAATTACTAAATTATAAAGAAGGAAAAGAATAATAATTTGAAAGTTCAAATTCTTGGGAGGATTTTTTTTTAAATAATATTATAAGTTAATATTTTAAAATGCAATTACTAAAACTTTTATTAAATTATAAAGAAGGAGAAGAATAATAATTTGAAAGTTCAAATTCTTGGGAGGATTGTTTTTTAAATAATATTATAAGTTAATATTTTAAAATGCAATTACTAAAACTTTTGAGACCAAAAAAACACATGTATTTAGATTTTCTTAAAATGAATATGATATATTAGGAAATCACTATAACATTATGTATTTATAAATTTAAATTCTGTATCTATAAATTTAAATAGATTTATTATATTTTTATAACTAATCTTTCTATATGGGTTAAGAGTATGAATATTGAGTATATAGATTTTATGTTGGATATTGGGTTAATGTTTTTGGCGAGTTTCCCTAGTGATTGTGGCAGAGATTAAGGCTTGTTGGTTTTGGTCTAATGACAATCTTAGTCCAACAAATGGTATAAGAGAGACATGCCTCTAGTTTGAAACTCGCCCCACATGCGCTAGGGGGATTGTTGGAGATTGTTGGATATTGGGTTCATCACTTCTTGCAATTTTCATGACATGAGTTAACCCCCTCTGGTAGATCCTAAATATAATGATTTTGGTGGAGATTAATGATGGTGTAACAACAATCATAGTGCATCAGTTTATTGTAGGTGGGATCAAATGTTATATTTAATGAATAGTTAGTTATTAGTTTAGATGAATTAACTCATATATGAGAAACTAGATTAAGTTTTCTATAATAAGATGTTTTTATGTTTAAGATTTCTTTAAATAAATTTTGGTTGGTTGGTTGTCATTGATGTCAACCCTTTGATTAAGGTTGGTTGTCATTGATGTCAACCCTTGAAGAAAGAACCGTAGCACAAAGGTTTGGGTAATGGACCCAATAGTCTTTGATGTAAATATGACTCATTATTGTTTTGTCATGGTTGATAAGAAGTAAATATGGATGAACTCCAAAGTGGTCCCC
>JZKD02S1854094.1:569054-584870 GCA_000966675.3 Picea glauca
GGACTAGACAAAACTTGTTGTTGAATTTGATCCAAGGGACAACACAAGCTTATTCGATGTAATAGAGTTGTGTTTGAGAACTCTCTAAGTGGGATTTGAACGAGGTATGCCATCAGATGGGGTGTCCACTTAGAAAATGTTTCAAAATTCTAACAAACTTAACTAATATTATGATGAAGTGTGAAAATATTTTAAAAACTTTGTCTCCACATGTAAAAAAAAATGAAAAATTGAAACATAATAAACCAAAATAATTTTAAAAATATCATAATTATAAAATTTTATAATAAATAAAATAATATAGATCCATCTTAATTTGAAATCATATTAAACATAATTCAATATTATTTCACTTAAAACAATGTGAATCAAAAGATTAGATACATTATGAAAGTTGAAGATATTCATAATTTGAAAAATCATGATGTGACATAACTATTTAATTATAATTATGATAATTAATATTTTTTTTTGTGTTTTTTTAAATATTTGCTTAATGTGCTTGTGCACATAAAATGTGTGCATCAAATTGTTTAAAGTTAAATTGCAATAAAGAGTAACATATAGTTAATATATGAGAATAAGGTTAGATGCTATTTTAAGGCACATAATCACACTATTATAACTTGGAGATACTCATCTTCTTCTAAAATATGATTTTAAACTACTTTTCATTAATTAAAAGTTCATTTTCCTTTAATTCAAGGAAAATAGTCCAAGACCCAAACAAAGCTAAGAAATGGAAGTTTGCTTTCTTAAAAACCATAAAAAAAAATATTCCAAATGCCTTAGTTTAAATGTGTTAAGTTTTTGTCTTTTTTGGAGCATATATTTTGGTAAAATTTGAGCAAAATTCGACTGGATATTGTTGGATCTACAAATTTGAGTGATTAAATATATATAATCCAAATGTTCCATTGGTTTTTCAAAAGACTAAATCCATTTCTACATTCAGAAATATAATTTAAAATAACAAAAGTTATGATTTAATGTGGATTTATATTATCAAATTAAGAAGAAAAATACAAACTTGGAAAATTAGACAATGCCACTTGACAAAATTTCAAAATTTTTATGTGGTTGGAAATCAAAATCTTAAAATTTTAAGTAAGTAATTACTATAATTAAGCCGAAAGGTGTACACCTATTGACAATGAACAGATTTAATAGGAGTTTAGTGCTTAATAAGTTTTTTATGGACATAATTAAATATGGCTGAAATATTTTTAGTAGTCACACAAATGTATACAAAACACAATTGTAATTTTCAATTTGGATATTGCGTTCAACTCAAACAAAACTAACGTATTCGATTTCAAACTTTTTGCTACCTATTTTATACGCCCGGCTCCACTTTTATGTTAGTTTAGTTTTTACTTCACTCAACATGCCGAATGTCACATGTGTTCTCTTAAATTAAGAACATAATCTCATCGATTTATTAGTTTATTGATTTATTTCAATAGTCGATAGCAGTCGATTCCTTACAGGACAACATTATTCTAAAAGTATCAAGGATACCATGTTCCGAGATCTTAATTGGACTTCCTGCAATTTTTGCGAATCTCTCCGCTGCTGCCAGTGAGGGGGCTGATATTACCCATACTCACCATGGCAGCTGCGAAGTCCATAAAGAAAGTGTTCTGAGAGGTACTGTAAGTAGTAACCTGAGAATCTGTAGAACCTCCATTAAATAGTTGCTGGTCAGAGTGGAGAAGTCCGTTTTGGCCTCTCAAATTACAGTAATACTTGCAGTCAAATATGGTTGGGGTGGCCACATCTAACGGCGAGAGGTTGTTGTCGCCACCAGCGCTTGGGCAGTTTGCCTTCAAAGAAGTGGCGAGAGTCTCGTCAATGTTGGATTCGTTGTAGATGCGAGCTCTGAATGTGGTGCACCGCGCATGACCAATTGTATGAGCACCTCCATTGATAAAAAGCCAATTATAGCCGTTAAACTTTAATATGCATGGTAACCAGATAAGTCGGCATTCATTAAGTAATGATTTTTTTAAGGAAATAATTTGGTCTGTAAATTAGTTTATCTCATTTAAGAAATTTTAAGTGTATACATGCTAACACGAAATTAATCAAAATCTCATAACATTTACAAAAGCTAACCTAATCTTCAATAACATTCATGACGACGATAATCCTGATTCCTGTGTATAATTTCATTAACTACATAAAAAGAAAATCGTTATATTTGAACTGTATTAAAAAAATCAAAGATTATGACCTGAGTGACATTATACCTGAGAGTGCGACAAGGTCCTTGGTAGAAAGGCCGTGACTTTGAAAAGATGAGATGAGTGCGCTAAGACTGGAAGCGGGAGAGGGAATGTTGTTGTTTGCAGCGCTTAAACTCGCAGTCGTCGAGTCTCGCCTTCCCAGCATTACTGTCCATGTTGGGCCTTCAAGCTACCAAATAACAATCACGTTATTTGATTCCACTTCCTGTCAGATGAGATGAGATAATTGTGTTTACGAATATGTTAACATAAATCGAGAAGAGAAGAGAGGAATTGATACTTCGACGACTGAATCACGAGCAGCAATGGCGAGAATGTCTGCACACGACACGACACCACTACAGGCTGCCTCCAATTGAGTTTTTATGGTGTCTATTACATCGAATCCTCTCACAGAATTGGCATTTGGGACTGCAGTCTTTTCTCCCGTAAACGTTGAGTTATCATCCAGCAGTATCGAGCCATCGCATCCCTGAAGAAAACGAAATCCAAAGTTCAACATGATGGGTAAAGCAAAAGGAGCGGAGGTGACTTTATTTAAGTAATAAAAGCGATGATAAACTCAGTTATCAGAAGCTGATCGATGCAATTCTTAGTTTGTTTTCTTACATTAACGAAGCAGTCGTGGAAGTGAAGGCGGAGCAAGGATGCCCCCATCCTTTTTTCGTTGGCCACCGCTTTCTTCACTGCGGCTTTCACTATCCACAGCGCCATCGGACACGATTTTTCATAAAACGTTGAGATCAGCTGCCCATGCACAGCGTTATTAATTGAGCATATAATAAACAGCACGCTTAGAGCATTGCATGCGAGAGTCTTCATGATTAGAAGTAGCAGCTTTCCTTCTAAGTGAAGAGAATGGAACGGAATGGCTGTGGAAAGCCGATATGTGTGTGGAGAGCTGGGGAGACTGGGGGCTTGCTTATAGAGGGAGATGCACAAGTGAGCTGATTTGAAGAGGCATTTTGTGATGCAGTCAACGTGAAAGACAGGCAGCAAATTGTATATAATCATGTTGGGAGTAGGTGGTGACGAGGACGAAGACGGATTACGGCCAAAAAAAGAAAAAAAGTACAAGGGCAGGTGAAGTGGGGAAGGAATCCAAAGTGAAGAAAATTTCAAATACGCACTTACCGACCAAAATCTGTCAAACTTTTTCAATTTTTGTAAACGAACATAATAGTGTAAGAAGATTAAATAAACTGCAATATACTAAAAGTCTTCACCTACCCCTTATTTAAAATTAAGTGTTCATAGATAAACTAAAATTTTGAGTTTTTATTTTTTTAACGGTTTTCTCACTTATATTTTTGCCTGTTAGTGTCACTGAGATAGGTATTTTGAAGGGTCTGAAGCGTGGCTGCATTAGGTTACAGCAGCCGGGCAATTAGATGCTATTTTTCGGATTGATACCTAGATTTTTCTCTTTTAAACATTCCAATTTCGTATTCAAGGTGGGGTTATTTGGACGGGAGTTTTTTTTCACAAAACATTCCAATTAGGTATTCAAGGTGGGGTTAGTTGGGCAGGCTGTTTTATTTAAACGCTAAAGTGAGCAATTTGTTATTCAATGTGGGGTTAGTTGGGCAGGATGTTTTATTTAAACTCTAAAGTGTAAGAGCATTAGCAAAGTTGTACAGCACCGTAAGAATTAGATGCAAGTTTCAAGATTTAATCCTCCATCTACGGTTAGTTTTAAAGTAAAATGTTATATTCCTCATCTGGGGTGACACGCGTCTAGAGGATTAATGCAAGAATATATGCTTGGAGATTTCGTTTCATGAGACATTTGATGCTCTGGTTCAGGATGACGTTAGGTTTGATTGGGAGTGGTACTATATAGGACAATGTCTTCTCCTATTTTATGACTCCCTTAATGTGTTGGAATGAGAATGCATTGCTAAGCTATTCTTGACATGATTTTTCTTTCTGCTCTGTCTGCTTGCTTGGCTTCTCTTCTAGAGAGGTTAAGTTGTGCCCAACTTCTGGTTGATTTTCTCCCTCTTTTGTTCATTGCTCTCATCCTTGGCGTCATGCCTCGCGAGTGTAGTCATTCTTGCATAGGTTCAGACTATTTTAGATATCTTTCCAATCACCACAGAAATGCTACTATCCCTACAAATGTTCTAGGTTGGTCTTCTCGTCAAGCCAACCCCACTGCAGAAGTGTCAGGCATGGATACTAGCAATGAAGAGGAGAATTGGAGCTATGTTGTCATAGATGAGGACTCACCTGCCCCATCTCCTGAGGACATAGCGAGACCCTCCATGCCGCGTCTTGGGCCAATTCAACAACTTGCTCATTCAACAACGAACATAGGTGCAATGGGCCAAGATTCTTTGTGCGACCCGTCGACGGGCCACTGGGGTTATCCTATCATTGAGGAAGAAGCCTTATTGATTCTCCTTCAGGAAGCCAATAGAGCACTAGAGGAATTCCATGATTCAACTATGCATAGTTTCTCTGAGGAGCATCTCAATTTTCTCTCGGACATTCACAAAGACACAATGAATCAGTTGTTTCATCACGAGAACATCAACCATCGGTTGCACGTTCTTTTTTATTCACTGTGAGGCGAGCTTGTTTCTAGTCGCTGCCCAGTTTGTCGTCAGCCTTTCATCCTCGCTCCAGTTTGGAATCATTCCCCTACTGGCAATGGAGGAAGCAATACTTCTAGAGTATGATATTCCTTTTGTCGATGTTTCAGTTTTGTTCTTTCAAATTTCTTAGGATTAGTTTTAAAAGGCTTTCAAGCCACTTAGTTAAGAAGTTCAAACATAAAATATGACTTAAGGGTTATGTTTACGGTAATAGGATTATCATTTATATACTTTTAAAGAAGAAATGATAAAATTAAATTAAGGGTTGGTATTATAAAATTAAAGATTAAGAAATAGGGTTAAAGTTATAATTAAAAATTAAGTATTTAAAATAAAATCAAAATTTAAAAATCAAGGATTACAAATATTTGGAGTTATTGAATAAGAATTAAATATAAACGGAGATTTAATATTTTTAATTTGGAGTTTGGAAAGAAGAATTAACATGAATTGCTATTTAATGTCCCAGAGTTAAAGCTTTCAATACAATTCAATATCAAAAACTAACAATTAAGTGTTAAGGCTAAAGGTTAAATGTTCAAATTTAGGGTTTAAGAATTAGATTTAAAATTAAAGATGAAATGCAAATATAAGGGATTGAGATAAAGGTTAAAAAGTTAAGGGTTCAGACTTAAGAGTAAGGTTTGTAATAAGGATTATGGATTAAATCTTGTCTATTAACATTATATTATAAGGGATTGAAGCTGGGAGATTGAGTAAAAATGGTTAAGGGTTTGGGGTTAAAGAGTTGATTTTATTCAAAGTTATTGGTTAAAAGGTATGAATTAAGAGTTTGAGATTAAGGGTTGTGATTGATTGTTAACTTATCATTTAACATTGAAATTAAGTATTAAATATTAAGTAAAACAATTAAGATTTAAGCACCACGTATTTAAAGTTATAAGTTTATGAGTATATATTCCACAATTTTAGAATTAAGAATTTGATAATAAGATTTAAAGATTCAATCCCATCTAATCTCAGAGCAAGGCACAGAAATCCAACAACATGCAGATGTGGAAAAGGAATTGCTCACCTACTAGCAATCTCTTCTAACGGAACCCCTGTTAGATCGCTTGCAGGCCATCGCTTCTATCATCAAACACATACCCAAGGAGGTAACCAAGGAGAAAAACGAAGCCCTGATGAGACCAATCACTCAGGAGGAGGTCGATCAGTCTCTAAAGACCACCCCGCTCGGCAAGGCCCTTGGGCCAAACGACTTCACTTCAGATTTCTTCCACTTTTGTTGGGATCTCATCCGTGAGGATGTGTGGGAAATCATTGAGGACTCCAGAAGATTCGGCAAGGTCCTCCAAGCCATCAATGCTACTTTTCTCACCCTCATCTCGAAAGAGAACAATACCACCTCTCCGGTTCACTTTAGACCCATATCCCTTTGCAACGTCATTTACAAACTTCTAACCAAGATCATTGCAACCCGCCTCAAGCCCATACTACCATTCTTAATCTCCCCTGAGAAGTTTAGCTACATTGAAGGTCACCAAATTCTAGACAGCGTCATCCTAGCTCATGAAGTTATCCACTCCCTTCGCTCTAACAAAACACAGGGCATGCTCCTAAAGCTGGATCTCTCCAAAGCCTTTGAAAAGCTAAACTGGAGCTACCTAAAATCTACTCTCCTAGATTTCGGCTTTGATCACACTTGGGTCTCCTGGATTGTCAACCTCACCTCATCAACACTTTTCTCAATCCTCGTCAATGGCGTCTCGTCCAAACCTGTCTCCCCCTCAAGAGGAATTAGACAAGGGGATCCTCTCTCGCCCTTCCTTTTCATCCTAATGGAAGAAGGGCTCAGTCGCACGCTAAAAGAAGCCATCAAGGACTACTTGCTCTCAGGCCTCACCCCCCATGGCATTTCTCCCCCCATCTCACATAGCCAAATCATAGACGACATCCTTCTCATGGGACTTTCCACAGCCAAAGAAGCCTATTGTTTCAGATCTATCATTGACCTCTTCTATGAAGATTCAGGCATGGAAGTAAACCTAACCAAATCCCAAGCATTCTTCTTAAACACGCCTCTATCTATCCAAAACCATCTCACTCTCATCCTAGGCTTCACCTGCAGTGTCCTCCCGTCAGTCTACCTGGGTATCCCCCTCATTGACAACTCACTCAGAAACGCCTCCTGGAACTCCCTATTGTCCAGTTTCAGAAAGAGACTCTCCCTCTAGACCTTTCGCTCTCTCAATCTGCTTGGACACCTCGTTCTCCTTGAATCCTTCGTCCAAGCTCTCCCTATCTACACCTTCTCAGCCTTAGCAGCCCTGAGTTTCATCCACAACACCTTAAGATCAATCCAAATAAGCTTCTTGTGGCAAGGAGTCAAGGAGGGACACAAAATATCCTTGGTAAGCTGTCAAAAGGTTTGCAACCCTAAAAAAGCAGGGGGTCTCGATCTTCGTGACCCAGCCACTCTTAACAAAGTCCTCAGCGCTAAAATCTGGTGGAGATTTCTCAAAATACCCCAAGATCTTTGGGCATGTTTCTAGAGGAAAAAATATACCACAAACACCCCGGAAAAAGAACTCATCAGGTGGAATGGTCAAAGCCCAGGATCACTCATCTGGAATTCTTCCCAGAACAATCGAGGACTCGTCATGGACCATTCTTTCTAGGAACTGCAAAATGGCACTTCGGGAAACTTCTAGAGTGAGTCATGGCATCAATTCTTCACCCTGAACACAGATCCAAATCTTAGACACCTCATTCCCATTACAACTTCCGCAGGATTACATAGAGTCATCAACTTCCGGAAGCCTTTTGATCCTAGAGATCAATGGCACACCTAGAAAAGAAACCATGAACACCTAAATATTCCCTCGACTCTCAACCTCTGACCCCTACAGGAGCATCTTGCCTCATGAAAAATCCTCAGTCAAATAGGGGAGGACATTCTTAGGTGGGACCACTCCCCCACAGGGGCCTTCAACATTAGTGAAGAGTACTCCTTGAAAGTAGTCCACAACACCTTGCCTCGTGAGGAGATTTGGGAGAAAAATATGGAATATGAAATCATGGCCAAAAGTCAGCACCTTCCTTTGGCTAGTGGCACACAACAACATCCTCACTTGTGATAACTTAAGAAGATGGGGCTTCATCGTCCCTTCTCAGTGTCAGCTATGTGGACAAGAGGAAGAAACTCAAAATCATCTCCTCAACCTCTACCCCTACAACTTGTGCATTTGGGATCAGAGCACTAGCATCATGAGAACATCGGACAGGAACTGCTTGGGTCCAAAAGAAACTATTGCAGATTGGAGAAGCTCAATTTTCCACTCTCCCATTCTCAATAGAATTTGCAGCTGCTCCTATTATAACCCTAATTTGCACCAGACATACTTACCTGGCATCAGGCCGTCTCAGACTCCTTCTTTGCCAAAACACTACTGAAAAACTCTTCTTAAAAACCCCCTTTATAAAGGCCCACGTGCCCTACTCCATTACTACACGTGTGTACACACTAGCTGCCCCAATACAACCCATGTGTACCTACAAACGCACGGAAAAATGAAAGTTGTCGATGGAACACACAAATTTGGGCAAGTTAACTAAACCTTTTGGCCATGCATGGCCGGTCATTCGACCAAATACCTAGCTCCTTCTAGCCTATAAAAGAAGGGGTAGGGGTCCCATTTGAAAGGAGGAAAATCATAGTAAAGAGACTATACCCAATTGAGCATTCCCCTTGTCCCAACCTTTAGCCATCCTTGTGCAAAGAGAAGTATAGATCAAAGCAGTTGGAGGACAATTGAAGAGGAGCCCAGGACCAGGTTCATGGAGCAGTGGCCAACTTCATCATTGTAAGTTGCTTTAGTGAAGTTAATAATAAATAAGTACTTTTCCCATCCCACCATATGAAGTTTTCATTGTTTATTGCGTACATGTTGATTAAATCTCTAACCCATTAATCTGTAGATAAAATGCATGTGGAGTTCTTTGTTTGTCTTTTGTGAATGTAGGTCAGCCTTGGGAGGAGATTTGCAGTCAAAGAGTGACCAAGCGTGAAGAGGGATCGATATCAAACGCCGGAAATAAGGTATGTTCACTTGATCTTCTTAACTACGTATTTGCTTAAGAATAATGGGGATTAGGTCCGGGATGACGGTAAAAAGTAGGAATCTTTAGGTCTTTTCTGCATGCATGATAAAACCCTAAGTGCTAGTCCATAGAGGGATTTACCACTCACAACATCTCCCAGGTTTCATCCTATGGAAAATGTGGAAAGAAAGGAACAGGAGAATTTTCAGCTCGGTCACCAGAATGTGGCAAGAGGTTTGGACCACAATTCACACCAATATTAATGAAACCATCTCACTACATCCATGGATGGAGCAGGACATTCAAAGCCCACATAATGAATATCATATCATCAAAGCCTAGAATCTAATTATCGCCCCTACCCCAGATCGACTCATGGCAACTGAAGGATGCACAACCAACCCTACTCTTTGGGAGGCTCCACCCACAAACTTATTTAAACTTTATTTTGATGGCGCCTCCAAAGGTAATCTAGCACCAACTGGATACGGCGCAGTCATATAGAATAGTGACAGAGAAATACTACACATCCTAGAAGGTAGTATGGGGCATAATACAAACAACGTTACATAAATATGGAGTCTTCTTTGTGGATTGCAAGCAGCCTTGGAGTGAGGCATTTTTCCCCTCATCGCGGAAGGTGATTCGCAAATTGTTATCAAGCTCCTCTCACATCTGCTCAATGGGTTAGATTCGGAGAAAGTATCTCCCAGCTAGCGACTTATGAATGGACTCGGTAGAATAAAATCTATTCTTTAGCCGCAACAGGTAATCATCCCTTCCCATGTTAGAAGAAAGGCCAATCAATTAGCGGATTGGCTGGCAAATTCTGGAGTCAAGCTCAAAGAAGGAAACCCCTCTTGTACCCCTTATACCAATCCCACTCACCCCATAGTCATTTCTTGTAAGAACATATCTCACACCAAATATCTGCCTCTGGATGGGGTGTTCTCCTCACATGACAACCAAAAATAATCTTGTCGCCACTTGGCATACGTTCTCTGCCTCAGCCCCTCCCTGGTCATTTTTGGCCTTTACGTTACCTTCTGCCACCCTCCGCACCTCATTTTTAGTTCGACGTTCCCTCGCCCAGGAGGCTCTGCAACTCGTGCGACTTCATGGCACCATGCAAAAAATCCCTCACATCGCTTCATCTCCTACCTGGGAACCAGTTTCTTTTGCTCGTGATGGGGTCTTCGGAACTTCAGTGTTTAGCTTCCATTTCGAATTGCCCATTCTCAAGAGATCTCCCCTCCATTTGTCTAGCCTTCGAGCTCTGGTGCAACCATTTTTGGGTTCCTCTCAGGTTGTGGAGGTCACTTCTCATGATGCCACGACCCCAAGGAAAGCCAAAACTGGGGGTTGCCTAGTACTTGGCCCGTGGGAGAGAACCGTCAACCTTAGACGCTTCTAGTGCACCTAATAATCCTCTTGAAGTGATCCCCGCAGTGACCCCAACAGTTCCTCCCCCAGTTGATGCAGTCACAGTCCCTCAAGCCTTCCCAACAGATCCCCCCCCGGAAGCAATCCCAACAGTTCCTCCCCCTGTTGATACTCCTCCCCCTAAAGATGATCCGCCTCTCGCACCGCTCCTAACCCCCGTCCCAAACTAGCCACCCTATGACCAGATGATCCAGGTGGATATTGGTGGACACCCACCTATTCCACTTGGACCCCCACCATTGCTTCTTTTAGTTTTTCAGTTTCCGCACAGTTTACTATTTTTAGTAGTTTTTCAGTTCCTGAACTTCCGGAGCCGTTTTGAGGCATTAAACGACATTTTTTGGGAAAACGGGGAGCAACATGGATATAAGGTTGATGTTTCTCACCCAAAAGTTGTATTCCTCGAATAGATCTTTCTAACGAGGTATGGAATGCATCAAACAGAGATCGTGTGCCAAAGTTACGTCCTCGGGAAGTTGATGTACCAACTTACCCAAACGGGGCCCATAGTCTTGGTGTTTCATCTCCTAGGGTTAGGTCTTTGGATGTTTAGGGTTTTCCATTGTTNTAAAGCTGGATCTCTCTAAAGCCTTTGACAAGCTAAACTGGAGCTACCTAAAAGCTACCCTCCTAGATTTTGGCTTTGATCACACTTGGGTCTCCTAGATTGTCAACCTCACCTCATCAACACTTTTCTCAATCCTCGTCAATGGCGTCCCGTCCAAACCTGTATCCCCCTCAAGAGGAATTAGACAAGGGGAGCCTCTCTCGCCCTTCCTTTTCATCCTAATGGAAGAAGGGCTCAGCCACACGCTAAAAGAAGCCATCAAGGACCACTCGCTCTCAGGCCTCACCCCCCATGGCATTTCTCCCCCCATCTCTCATAGTCAATTCGTAGACGACATCCTTCTCATGGGACTTTCCACAGCCAAAGAAGCCTATTGTTTCAGATCTATCATTGACCTCTTCTATGAAGATTCAGGCATGGAAGTAAACCTAACCAAATCCCAAGTATTCTTCTTAAACACACCTCTATCTATCCAAAACCATCTCACTCTCATCCTAGGCTTCACCCGTAGTGTCCTCCCGTCAGTCTACCTCGGTATCCCCCTCATTGACAACTCACTCAGAAACGCCTCTTGGAACTCCCTGTTGTCCAGTTTCAGAAAGAGACTCTCCCTCTAGACCTTTCTCTCTCTCAATCTGCCTGGACACCTCGTTCTCCCTGAATCCTTCCTCCAATCTCTCCCTATCTACACCTTCTCAACCTTAGCGGCCCTGAGTTTCATCCACAACACCTTAAGATCGATCCAAAGAAGCTTCTTGTGGCAAGGAGTCAAGGAGGGACGCAAAATATCCTTGGTAAACTGGAAAAAGGTTTGCAACCCTAAAAAAGAAGGGGGTCTCAATCTTCGTGACCCAGCCACTCTTATCAAAGTCCTCAGCGCTAAAATATGGTGGAGATTTCTCAAAATACCCCAGGATCTTTGGGCATGTTTCTGGAGCAAAAAATATACCGCAAACACCCCGAAAAAAGAACTCATCAGGTGGAATGGTCAAAGCCCAGGATCACTCATCTGGAATTCTTCCCAGAACAATCGAGGACTCGTCATGGACCATTCTTTCTAGGAACTGCAAAATGGAACTTCGACAAACTTCTAGAGTGAGTCATGGCATCAATTCCCCACCCTGAACACAGATCCAAATCTTAGACACCTCATTCCCATTACAACTTCTGCAGGATTACATAGAGTCATCGACTTTTGGAAGCCTTTTGATCCCAGAGATCAATGGCGCACCTCGAAAAGAAACCATGAACACCTAAATATTCCCCCGACTGTCAACCTCTGACCCCTACAGGAGCATCTTGCCTCACGGAAAATCCTCAGTCAAATAGGGGAGGACATTCTTAGGTGGGGCCACTCCCCCACAGGGGCCTTCAACATTAGTGAAGCGTACTCCTTGAAAGCAGTCCACAACACCTTGCCTCGTAAGAAGATTTGGGGAAAAATATGGAATATGAAATCATGGCCAAAAGTCAGCACCTTCCTTTGGCTAGTGGCACACAACAACATCCTCACTTGGGATAACTTAAGAAAATGGGGCTTCACCGACCCTTCTCGGTGTCAACTATGTGGACAAGAGGAAGAAACTCAAAATCATCTCCTCAACCTCTACCCCTACAACTTGTGCATTTGCGATCAGAGTGCTAGCATCATGAGAACATCGGACAGGAACCACTTGGGTCCAAAAGAAACTATTGCAGATTGGAGAAGCTCAATTTTCCACTCTCCCATTCTCAATAGAATCTGCAGCTGCTCCTATTATAACTCTAATTTGCACCAGACATACTTACCTGGCATCAGCCCATCTCAGACTCCTTCTTTGCCAAAACACTACTGAAAAACTCTTCTTAAAAATCCCCTTTATAAAGGCCCACGCGCCCTGCTCCATTACTACACGCGTGTACACGCTAGCTGCCCCAATACAACCTGTGTGTACCTATAAAAGCATGGAAAAAGGAAAGTTGCCGACGGAACACACAAATTTGGGCAATTTAACTAAACCTTTCGACCATGCATGGCCGGTCATTCGACCAAATACCTAGCTCCTTTTAGCCTATAAAAGAAGGGGTAGGGGTCCCATTTGAAAGGAGGAAAATCATAGTAAAGAGACTATACCCAATTGAGCATTCCCCTTGTCCCAACCTTTATCCATCCTTGTGCAAAGAGAAGTATAGATCAAAGTAGTTGGAGGATAGTTGAAGAGGAGCCCAGGACCAGGTTCATGGAGCAATGGCCAACTTCATCATTATAAGTTTCTTTAGTGAAGTTAATAATAAATAAGTAATTTTCCCATCCCACCATATGAGGTTTTCATTGTTTATTGCGTACATGCTGATTAAATCTCTAACCCATTAATCTGTAGATAAAATTCATGTGGAGTTCTTTGTTTGTCTTTTGTGAATGTAGGTCAGCCTTGGGAGGAGAGTTGCAGTCAAAGAGAGACCAAGCATGAAGAGGGATCGATATCAAACGCCGAAAATAAGGTATGTTCACTTGATCTTCTTAACTACGTATTTGCTTAAGAATAATGGGGATTAGGTCCAGGATGACGGTAAAAAGTAGGAATCTTTAGGTCTTTTCTGCATGCATGATAAAATCCTAAGTGCTAGTCCATAGAGGGATTTACTACTCACAACAACTCCCAGGATTCATCCTATGGAAAATCTAGAAAGAAAGGAACAGGAGAATTTTCAGCTCGGTCACCAGAATGTGGCAAGAGGTTTGGACCAAAATTCACACCAATATTAATGAAACCATCTCGCTACATCCATGGATGGATTAGGACCTTCAAATCCCATAGAATGAATATCATATCATCAAAGCCTAGAATCTAATTATCGCCCCTACCCCAGATCGACTCATGGCAACTGAAGGATGCACAACCAACCCTACTCTTTGGGAGGCTCCACCCACAAACTTATTTAAACTTTATTTTGATGGTGCCTCCAAAGGTAATCCAGGACCAACTGGATACGACGCAGTCATCTAGAATAGTGACGGAGAAATACTACACATCCTAGCAGGTAGTATGGGGCAAAATACAAACAACGTTACATAAATCTGGAGTCTTCTTTGTGGATTGCAAGCAACCTTGGAGTGAGGCCTTTTTCCCCTCATCGCAGAAGGTGATTCGCAAATTGTTATCAAGTTCCTCTCACATCTTCTCAATGGGTTAGATTCGGAGAAAGTATCTCCCAGCTAGCGACTTATGAATGGACTCGGCAGAATAAAATCTATTCTTCAGCCGCAACAGGTAATCATCCCTTCCCATGTTAGAAGAAAGGCCAATCAATTAGCGGATTGGCTGGAAAATTTCGGATTCGAGCTCGAAGAAGGAAACCCCTCTTGTACCCCTTATACCAGTCCCGCTCACCCCATAGTCATTTCTTGTAAGAACATATCTCACACCAAATATCTTCCCCTGGATGGGGTGTTCTCCTCACATGACAGCCAAAAATAATCTTGTCACCACTTGGCGTACGTTCTCTGCCTCAGCCCCTCCTTGGTCATTTTGGGTCTTTACGTTACCTTCTGCCACCCTCCGCACCTCATTTTTACTTCGACGTTCCCTCTCCCAGGAGGCTCTGCAACTCGTGCGACTTTGTGGCAGTGTGCAAAAAATCCCTCACATTGCTTCATCTCCTACCTGGGAACCAGTTTCTTCTGCTCGTGATGGGGTCTTCGGAACTTCAGTGTTTAGCTTCCATTTCGAATTTCCCGTTCTCAAGAGATCTCCCCTCCATTTGTCTAGCCTTCGAGCTCTGGTGCGACCATTTGTGGATTCCTCTCAGGTTGTGGAGGTCGCTTCTCATGATGCCACAACCCCATGGAAAGCCAAAACGGGGGGTTGCCTAGTACTTGGCCCGTGGGAGAGAACCGCCAGCCTTGGACGCTCCTGGTGCACCTAATAATCCTCTTGAAGTGCTCCCCGCAGTGAACCCAATAGTATCTCCCCCAGTTGATGCAGTCCCAGTCCCTCAAGCCTTCCCAACAGATCCCCCCCCAGAAGCAATCCCAACAGTTCCTCCCCCTGAAGATGATCCACCTCTCGCATCGCTCCTAACACCCGTCCCAAAATAGACACCCTGTGACCAGATGATCCAGGTGGATATTGGTGGCCACCCACCTATTCCACTTGGACCCCCACCATTGCTTCTTTTAGTTTTTTAGTTTCCGCACAGTTTACTATTTTTAGTAGTTTTTCGGTTCTTGAACTTCCAGAGCCGTTTTGAGGCCTTAAACGACATTTTTTGGGAAAACGGGGAGCAACATGGATATTAGATTGATTTTGCTCACCCAAAAGTTGTAGTCCCCGGATAGATATTTCTAACGAGGTATGGAATGTGTCAAACAGAGATCGTATGCCAAAGTTACATCTTCGGGAAGTTGATATACCAACTTACCCAAACGGGGCCCATTGTCTTAGGGTTTCATCTCCTAGGGTTAGGTCTTTGGATGTTTATGGTTTTCCATTGTTTCTCAATAATAATAGGCCTTCGAGCCTCATGGTAACACAGTTCAAAGGACAATAGCTGCCACATCTCTTCTCAGAGATAAGCTACCAGTGCCCTAGCTAGTTTATTTCCATTATGTCTGTAAGCATATTTCAGTCATTTGTTATTAATGAAATAAAGTCTTATTTCCGCTGCATCTCTGTGTTTATGTGTATTTATGTATTTCATTGTGTTCCTACATAAATCCGGATCAGTGGTATCAGAGCGGTCTTCTCATTCTAGATCCTTCTTTGCATGTCCCCAACAAGATTATGGTATAAGGACTTGGGGCTTGATCTGGTTGAACCTTTGCAAGATCAGCCTCGCAAACCCCGACGACCGCCCATGGGGGAAGAAAAGAAAGATGAGGGAGCAGGAGATCCTATCAAAATGTTGCTCG
>JZKD02S1854094.1:598414-608569 GCA_000966675.3 Picea glauca
CCCCCCCCCATCTCATGTGACCACAGGTTGTGAACCAACACTAACATATAGGCACTTATCATGTGGTTCGGCCCTCTGGGGCTCCAACAATTTCAGTTTCAGAGGTTTACCTTTCACCTCACCCCATTTACTCTAAGCGTCGAAGTGGCAAACTTACGAACAAGTGCCTCTTCGAAGCTTCAAAGCTATGAAACTTCAAAGCTTTGGGATTCATGAGATATTGCTACTTCATGCCTTATCTCTCCTAAATATTGAACTGGAGAATCCTTTCACAATACATCTTCATAACTTTGGGGCTCCACTGCTTCAAAGGTTCTTATAATTTCTACATTGACACAATTAACTTGTCAAACACACAAAATAGATGGAAACGTGACATGCATGTGGTGGTCAACATCACCCTAGGTGATGTCACTTTCGTATTCTGTAACTTTAGAATTTCGGGCTTCATCTGATCCGGATTTTATGAGCAAAACGAAATGAATACAGATTATTAACAGGTGCTTAACACAAAAATAACAGAGATACAGTAAAACTGGTTTTCTATTAAATAACGAAATAAGCTGAAACTGTAAAATGCAGCGGAAACAAGCTTGCTAGAATGGTGGCGGCTTATCTATGAGAAGAGATGTGACGGCAGCGCCCATTTGCAAGAAGATCATTACAATGAGGCTCTCAAGGCCTTTTTACAATAAACAGGAATGCCAAAAGTCCTAGACATCCAAAAACCTAACCCTAGGAGATGAAGCGCCAAGAGTCATGTGGGCCCCGTTTGGGTAAGTTGGTACATCAACTTCCTGGGGTCGTAACTTTTGCATACGATCTCCGTTTTAGGCATATAATACCTCATTAGAAATATCTATCCGAGGACTACAACATTTCGACAAGCTACTGCAACATACCCCAAAAAGCGTCGTTTAGGGCCTCAAAACGGCTCCAGAAGTTCAAGACCCGAAAAACTGCTAAAAATAGTAAATTGTCAAAAATGTCAGAAAACTGTTTTGAGCCAGTTGGAAAGGTGGGTGGCCACCGATATCCATCTGGATCATCATCGGACTTTGCACCCGCAAACTTCTAATCTCTTGAACAATGAATTTTTGAATACTTGGAGGATGTATGATCGAAGTTCCTCATTCCCTTTTTATATCAACAATCAATAGGAGATCTATAACTCTAGGATTTGGGAATTCTAAGGCTCCATCTTTCGTTGCCTCCCAAATTGCCGAAACCATGAAGGACTGAGATCTATGGTCGAGATTCACCTGTCGACGGACGACCGAGATCAACTCCAATTTCAGAAACTGAGAAAACCATTGATATATTGATCACTTTAATATTGAAGGTCCTAGTTGATTGTGGACATCAAACATACTCGGGATTTAAAAATGACCCCAACTTCCACAATGGAAAGATGTGCCATGGAGTGGAAATCATGTCCATCGTTGATCTACTATCCTGATGGAGATCTATGATCCCGATGGACTGCAGAATGTGAATTATCTCCTTCATTAATTCTCTTTTGGATTTCCTCAATCATTTCTATCCATTGATCTAGTCAACAACCACACACTAGAGGGGTGATACATGACAGATCCCAAGAAGAGGACATGTGACCCAATCTAAGGGGTGACACGTGTCAAGTTATAACTGGAAAACTCAGTCTTTTAAAATCACAAAACACACTGACACATGGCACACATCTTGGGTTCTCGCGTCACCTTAGGTGACATCATCAAGTCACGTCACTTTGGTGCTTCGTGACTTCAGAACTTTGGGACTTCAGAACTTCGAGACTTCAGAACTTCGGAGATCTGAAAGTTATTCCTTCATCATCCATTATTTCCTCCGAACTTCGAATTCCTGAACCCCTTAACTTTTCCGAGGTCCACGTAGTACTGTTGTCAACATATAAGATGGTGAAAAGTGGCCCCACTATTGAGTGACACATGGCAGACTTAGGGTATGTATATGTCACCCTAGGTGGCATCATCATGCCACATCATATCTGATGCTTCGGGATTTCGAAGCTTCGGGACTTCAGAGGATTTCACATTTTCACACCCTAAAACTCCCGAACTTCGAATTTCCAAACACTTCCATGTCACCCTCAGTGACGTCATCATGTCACATCACTTCGACGCTATGGGAATTCTCGGATATCTTCCTCCCACGCAACCAAAAATCATTTCCTTCAGAGTGTCGAATTTCCAAACTTATAGACACTTGATAATCCACTAACACGTGTCTTTAATATCAGACGGTTCAGATTGGTTATGGACTTCGGGATTTTGGGGCTATGGGATACTTCCCTATGCTACACCATGAATTCCCTGAATGAAAAATGCTTGAATAGGCTGATCTATTGACACGTTTCCTCATTCATGAACAGTCTAGATTCACTTTGGAGTTTGGGACTTCAGGACTCCAGGAGGAAGTCCATTCTGCGCACACTTCCTCCAATTTCCCCGAACTCCAAACCACTGAATTACCTGGGAAATCCAATGACTCTCCTCCTCCCAAATGATCTACGGTTGAGAGTCACTTAGAGACTTCATAGATTTTTTCTTTGGCTCCTTTCTCAACAAAAAATAAAAAACTCACTGAAGTAACAAATTCCGAAGGACTTTATGGTTAACTGTCGTGCACCTTCTCCATATCTGACGGCTATGAGGGATCTGTCTTCTTCCAAATAGATACAACAACCCAAATTTAAACTTTGTATTTCCAAACCCATGGTTACTGTATTCTCTTTTCTCTGCTAACTTTCTTGAACCGCTATACCTTCTGAGCATCTAATCACAGACAAGGTGTTCTCTTGGCACTTAAGAACACTATACAATTGGAATTTTTTTCCTCTCAACAACAATTCCCTTTGAGATTTTTCTTCCATAACCACTTATACGGCCCAATTCAGACTCAGTGTCAAAAAATGGGCTTTGATACCAATTTGTAACACCCTGAGCCTTCGAGTTGGGCAATGTCACATGAAATTAATACAAATCAAAACTTCTAGTTGTCACTCTGTTATGATAATCAAACTGTCCATACCCAAGCATATAAATGTTGGGATATGGAAGATAGAGCTCTTTGCATAACATCATACATATAAACTTAAAAAGATAATATGCATTCTAGTAATACACAAATTAATGCAGAAATCACATAAAATCTGATACAATAGCCTACATAGGTAATATTATAAATATCATGGCATGTACAGAATACACAACATAAAAATAATCATAGTGATGGTACTTATATTTTTATGAAAGTCACCAACTACATGTATACCTTCCACTAACCTCCCATCCTTGGACCATTTTTCTCCAAGCTATCAGCAGTGTGTTACCCCCGAGCTTGGACTAAACTCCACCTAGGGTAAAGGGAATCCTAGGCTAGGCTGAGACTATGGAAAGTTGCACAATGCAACATGAAGGATTCCCTCCCAAGATCCTACTTATGCCGACTTCTCACAGACTCACATTCCCCACATGCCTGTCCCACCCTAGAATATACACCTTCATTGTTCCACAGTCCATTGGTTGCTCCACTTCCCTTCCAAGACTTCAACAATAGGTTGGACCAGGAATTATCAGAGCTCTGTAGCTGTTGTTGGACTCCCTCTAGGAGATATCACTTCCCCAACAATCTCTCTCACCTGGAGAGACTTTCTCACTGGCCTAACAACCCACTTCTTCAATCCACGGGCCTGACAACCCACCTCTTCAAAACCACATGCCTGATAACCTGCTTCTTCTATCCAGCTCCTAAGTAAAACAGGTAAAAACAATAAAAAAAATTGGGTATGGGCTCTGGTAATGACATCAAGCCAGACCAGACTAGAGAAAAACGTGGGTAGAAACAACAAATGGCTAGGGCATAATATGGTTCAGGCATTGTGCAATCGTGCTCTGCCTCACAGGAAAAATGAGTTAACTTCATGGGTTTGCAAGTTTCAAAAGTTGCAGAGGTCCATGATGGAGGAAATGGTTGACTGCGTGAATGATCATTTTGAGTCTGTGCGTGAGTAGAGAGCATGGAAAGAATGGCCAACAAACCCCCACAACGACGTATTTTCCCCCATAAAACTGCATGCACCCAGGTTAACACATCGCTTTTTTGGGAGCTCGTTCCTCTCCACTTGGAGTTCATTCCTCTCCCCAAAGGAACTTAGGATAACATGGGTTATTTCCCCAAACCTCAGTCTTTTAGGAAAATATATTATAATATTCCCTTGGCAATAAGCCCCCTAGCTTAGCCCTTTTTCCCAGCCTCTCAACCCCATCCCTTTCCCTACCCAACAAAGATTAGTCCCCCATAAATCTTTCTTCATGGTTGGTCTACACGCAATGATATAATTATATTAATGATGTGAGTATTTACATATACAAAATCGGGCTCCCGAACCTTCATCATCTAGGATCTCCAGCTTGATAAACACATAAGCCTCCCAACTTATAAACGCTTGTCTCACCAGCCTATAAAAATCATTAAACATCACTACAATTCAACATGGGCTCGACCTTGGGGTATTAAAACTATATCATGAGAAACAAAGCACAACTAAGCGATGCAATTAGTCTAAAGCATTGATGCTCCATGGGTATTCAAGAACCAATATGTATTTTAATGTTGCATTTTGTTCTCTAACAAACCAGTAACAGGGAATCCCACAAGATTCACTACCATGCCATTTTACATATGTTCAATGTCACGTGGTGCAATTGGTTCTATGGAATGCACTGCTTTGTTAAAAATTTTAGGTGGTAAACCAAGTAGTGTGGCTTGTTATATGGAAAGCACCAATGCTCCAAGTTCTTTGGAGCACATGTTTTTTTAGTGTTGCATTGTCTTTTAGGATGCACCGATAATGAGACATTCTATAAGACACACCATTATGATAATTCTTAAATATTTGGTTTGGTTCCACATTGTGAATGACACTAGTGCATTGTGTGTACCTACTCACACCGCTAGGTTAATTTTTCATGATGAAAACTTGGTAGTGTAGTTGGTTAAATGTAACAAATCAGGCTTCCATTTTTCTTGAAGCGTCAGTAATGGAGTGTCCCATAACACACACCTCTATGATAAATCATTATATATTTTACATGGTGCTTTGTTGGACATTTCACTGTGCGTTTGGCTGAATTTGACGCACCACCACAATAAATATTTTATATTGAAAACTAGGCAGTGTGTTTGGTTAATGGAACACATCAATGCTCCATTCAACTTGGAGAACACATTTTTCTTTTAATGGTGCATTGTGTTTTATAATGTTGTGGTAATGGAGTGTCCCGAAAGATGCACCACTATCTTTATTTTCAACATTTTCATGGTGTCATTTTGTGAATGACACCGATGTGTTTATTTATCATATACAGACCGATGGAAATGCTTCCTATAAATTCACAGGATGCACCAAGTTCCGGGGCGAGCCAAATCATTTAAACACACCGCTTGGAATTAAAAAAAAAAAAAAAAAGACCAAATTTCAAGCCAATTTCAAATCTTAATCCGATGAAAATGAAAATAACAAGGTAATAAACAATTTATCTAGCCGCTTCTCTCCCAAGGAGGCCTGGTTTCACTGTAGAGAAGAAATGCAAATTCGTGATATTGTCCAAAATTTGGAAATGTGTGGAATCTATTGGTAGAGCTATAGAGCTAACTGTAGAGCACTGCAAATGGGGTGACCATGGAAGGAGAGTGAGAACATGTTCTTGTCTAATAGTTTGGAAACACATAATGAGGTGTAACAAGGAAAATCAATATGGTAATTTTTTATTTTTATTTTACCTTGCCTCAGTGTGCCAAACAGTTATACGTATCGTGGCATCATATGTATGTGCATCGATGCACTTTGTTTAGAGTATAGAGATGCTATGTATTTTATTTTGTTTATAGAGTCTAATGGTGCATCTTACTACACCAACACCAGGGCATTATTTGTATGTGCACACTAGTGCATATACTCCTTACAAGAGCACTGGTGAAAAAAACTCTACAAAAACCTCCAGCTATTCACCTCTTCTATAAATAGAGAATGTATACATTTTTCGGGGAGGTTTCATAAAACAAATCTCTGCTACAAGGTGTTCTCTTTGTAGTGTGTGGACATATTGTTCCAATTGGATGATAACATGTTGCCAATAATTGGAACAATTATTTATTGACATTTTGATTATCGTGGTCTATTATTTTGTCCCATTTTGTATGATGAAGGGACTTTTATTTGTATATAATAAAATGGATTTATTATTCTACTATATTGTCTAGTGTTATAAAATGTTACGTTGCTAATTAAATATATGGATGATTTACATTGTTACAATGAACAAAGGAGTAATCAATTGGTATATTTATTTAAATAATACATCACATTAAAGTAATGATTATATCTAAACACAATAATTAAAATAAAAAAAATCAAGAGTATTATAAATAATATATTATTTTCCAATGATTAATTGAAATTTGTTTGAAAAAATCAAGAAATTACATTTGCATACCTGCAACATGGAAAAATTCAATGCTGAAACATATCAATGCATTGTAATCATTTGAAGGCAACATTGCACTTCATACTTATTTATGCACTAGTGATTTTTTAAAGAGTATTATGCATCAATGCCAATACTTGTAATAAAAGCATCATGCTCCTAATGACAACAAAAACATCATTTCCTTCAATGATATCATTACCATGTCCTTGTTCTTATAATAATCATTACAAGACATTACAATTCACAAGGTAATATACACACTAATGCTTTGATGTATACCATATGCATTTAAGTGATGTTATTATATAAAATACACATTGGGTCCTTAAAAATATATAATACACATCAACTCTTATTATATTTTTAAAGTCCTAGTGCTTATCAAATATTAGCATATTGTGTGTATTATTGATAGAAACATCCCAATGATTCCAAAATCTAATATATGCATTAAGGATTCAAAAATATATCATACACATCAATGCATGTGCATGTGCGCACACACAGACATATTAAATCCCTAGTGCATATCAAATGTTAGCATATTGGTACATATTTTATATATTTTTCCACACCGATGCACATTATCAATATAAACACACTGGCAAAAAACCTCTACCAAAACCTATGACCTCCCAACATTTTTAGTATAGTGATTTTTTTTTAAACCTTCTCTAAAACATCTACTTCCAATAGTATAGGTTTTAGAAGAGGCTTTTGGATAATTTTCCCAATCTTATATCACTAAAATCCTCTCCTAGGTGGAATTTTCCTTGTAGTGAGAGCACTTCAAGAATGTAATCCTAGACAATCATTTTGATGGAGTTTGTGTGTATGTCAATGTGTTTATTTCATTGTTGAGACTAGGAAACAAAAATTCCTTCCTTGGTTTGCAAGACTTGAAGGCCAAGAAAATAAAACAAATGTCTTAAATTCGTCATTTCAAATTTCTCCTTAATATTATATTTCACATGGTTAAATATTTGGGGTTGCTACCAATGAGTATAAAGTCATCAACATAGAAAACAAGAAAAGTGAGATGGTCACCCACTTTCTTAGTATAAACATTGGGGTTAGAATGACATCTAGAGAAGCCTACTAAGAAGAAATCCATCCATTTTAGCAAACCAATCCTGAGGAGTTTATGTAAGGAAATAGAGGTATTTCTTATGATGGAAAATAAGATTGGAGTCATTCTCATTCTAAAATATCCAGGAGGTTTTTCTGTCTAAATTTATTCTTGCAAATCCATGTGCAAGAAGATGGATTTAACATCCATTTGATGGAACTCCGATTTATATGAGATTGTAAGGTACTAAAAATGATCTGTAAACCATCGTGGATATTCCATTGGACAATTCGTCACAACAGATCTAATAAAATACTGAAATATTTATTGTGAGGGTTAATTTTCTTTAGGTCTCAGATTCTTTAATTATTGACTTTCTTCTTAAAATGTATGAAATAGATGAAATGTGAAAAATAGAGAACATAAATAAATACTCACACACCATCCAAAAATAAAGACAAGATATAAACTCGGAAACCCAATACGAGAGAAAACCCATCTAGAAGGTGAGGCCACTCTGTTGTCTTTTCTTCAAATCTAAGTACAAAAAAAAGGCACTCTCTCTGGAGTTGAATTTGACATTGTGGCTTGTATGGTTGCTATAGAATCTCTCCTCCTTTGTTATTCTCTTAAAATACCACTCCTAAGGGCTCTGCTCAACTATGGAACAAATACAATGATAAAGAATGGAACCATTTCTCCTCCTAGTAGCTTGGTATTTAACATCACCCACCAACCATCTAGGGGTAGGGTTTTGACTTCCTCAACCCTAAATTATGATAAGGTTTTGGACCTTATAGAATCTTCCTGAAATTCCATACGTGGCTAGCCCCATATGCAATATTAATGGGGGATGATGTGGAATCCACTCGTACCATGGTGGTCAACACAATAAGTCAACTTGTGAGAGGCATAACTTTTGCATACGAGCTCTGGTTGACGCAATTTTTTGCACCATTAGAAAGGTATCAATGTGAATAATAGATTCAAGGGGTCCTAGCTAAAGCTATGGAATTTTTTACCCCCAAAAATTATGTTTGATTCATCAAAATGGATCTGGAAGGTTTCAAATCCCAATTTTCCAAACTAGGACATGCCATTAAAATGACCCTGCAAATTGATTCCTCCAATTTTTTCTACTCTGAAAGCATCGAGATAGATGAAAAATAGTATGATGATCCAATCTATATCGAAACATGGTGGGAAATTCATTTTGTCTATAGGAGTAAAGTTTTCATCATATTCAATTCCTTCTACATGAGAAAATTGTATGACAACTAATTGGTCCTTTTTCTGTCAACAATTCTATCTACTACATACTTAGTCTTATACATCCATTTACACTTTCAAAGGTTTTTTCCTTCTAGAAGAGGGGTAATATCATAGGTATCATTCACTATTAAGGAACACTATTCTTCATTCATTGATGTATCCCAATATGCATGGCCAAAAGCTTCTACAATTTGTTTTGGGTCACGAGTCTTGAAAACTTGAGGTAGGAGGATCGGTGGAAATTGAAATGTGTATGATGTCGATCTAAAGGATCACAAAAAATATCATCAAATGATTCTCATGTTGTATGGACCCATCTAGGAAGTTGTGTTTTTGGTGTTGGTTCAAGTTCATTGGACTCAAATAGCCTAGAAGGGTGAGTGAGAAGAGTTGGATTTTCATAATTATTGCCATCATCTAAAGAAGAAAATAGAAAATGGGTACTAACATAAATATTAGGGATAGAATAAAATGGTACATGCGTTGAAGATGACTCATAGGATGAATAAGGAATAATCATTGAATTAGGTACGTATGTTGAGAGACCTTCATCAAATTTGACATATCTCCTAATAACATTTTTTGTTGAATGATGTTGAATAGTTTTGTAACATTTTACATCTCCAAAATATCCAAAAATAAATGCACTTCTCACTCTTAGGCTATGATGTTTTATTTTTCTCATTAGTAATGCCATCCCATGCTTCATTACCAAATACATGAAAGTGGTGTATATTTGGTTTAATGCTACTCCATAATCCTTTCAAAATTATATCTTTTGAAACCTTTATGGGAGTGTTTTTTTACTATGTAATTCAAAGAATTAATGACTTTTTCCCAAAAAATGAGGACTTAATCCCTTAGATTAGATCATACATTACCATTTTTTTAATGAGTGATTATTTATATCAACAACATCATTTTGTTGTGTTGTGTATAGAACAATATGTTCCATTTGAATTCCCGTTGTAGTTTATTACGTTGTAAATTTGTTGTTAACATATTTTCCCCATTATCCATTCTTAACTTTTGAATTTAATGTTCAGATTGTTTTTCTACAAAGGCCTTGTAGGGAAAAAAACATGTTAAAAACTTCACTCTTAAGTTTTACGAAATAAACCCAAATGTGTTTGGATAATTCTTCAATGGAAGTTAACAAGTAATTCAACCCAAAGACATAAGTAGAAGGAAGTATTGTTGATTAAGGTTGGTTGTCATTGATGTCAACCCTTGAAGAAAGACCCGTAGCACAAAGTTTTGGGTAATGGACCCAATAGTGTTTGATGTAAATATGACTCATTATTG
>JZKD02S1854095.1:14856-25792 GCA_000966675.3 Picea glauca
CACGTCCTTGGTGATGGTGTATGGCCCATAACGGAGTGGGCGAAGCTTCCTATGGGGTCCTGCAAGGCATTCTTTCTGCAAGTGCAACCAAACTTTTTCTCCCACCTAAAACTTATGTGGTACCCGATGTTGATCGTGGCACTGTTTGTACTTGTCATTTGACTTATGTAGGATATCCTGAACCCATTGGCGGATGTGTTGGATTTGTTCAATGAACCAGATGGATTTTTCAACTTAAGTTGGAACAAGAGATGATTCAGTTGAGATTACCTCAAAGGGAAGTGAAACATCTATCGGACCCAATGGTTGGAATCCCAACCTCACCTAAAAGGGTCTATGGCCAGTTGAGCTATGCAGGGCTCAGTTGTAGCTATGTTGGACATATGGAAGGATATCATCCCATGTGTGAGGGTGCTTTGAATTATAAATGCAAAGGATATGCACAACCATTCGATTTACGACCTCGGTTTGACCATCTGTCTGGGGGTGGAAGGTTGTAGATTTGGTTAGCTTGGTGTCCAGCAGTGACCAGAGGCTCGACCAGAATGTGATGAGAAATCAACTGTCCCTATCTGAGAAAATGGTTTGTGGGAGTCCAAAATGTACCTAGGCTCATTCAAAGAAGATCTTGGGAGTGGTCTCTCCTGTGATGCTCTTCTAGTAGGAAACCAGAATCGCCATCTTAGAAAAGCGGTCAACAACCACAAAAACACAGTCATTTCCCATCTTGGTGGATGGGAGACCTGACATGTAGTCCATTGAGATGGATTCCCATGGTATTTTAGGAGTAATAAGAGGAGTGTACAGGCCCTGTTTCTTAGTGGTTGGTTTGGAAATAGTGCAAGCAGTGCAGAACCTAATATACTTGTTGACCTCCTGTCGGAGTTTCGGCCAGTATAAATGTTTTTGTAGCATCACCACTATCTTTTCAATGCCAAAGTGTCCTACCACCCGACTGTAGTGGGCTTCCTAGATCATCTTCGCTCGCTCTCTTGATGGAACATAGATATGGCCTAGACGACACAACAACCCATCCTGAAATTATGGACAGAAAAATACACTTCTAGTAGATTCAACCACTTGTCTACAACATATGCCTCTATATGACCTTCAAATATAGGAATATCAAAGTTTATTTGTACCTTGAAGGGGGTGGTGCCTCCGCTCGAAGAAGATGTGTCACTTGCTGGTAGCCGCTAAAGGATTTGCGCGAAGCTATCCATCATCTCATTCCTCTGTTGCGTGAGGGATTCCTCAATCAATAGTTTGAAAGGATATCCTGTCCCGTCATATTTATTTTCTCCTGCCATGAGAGGTCGCTTGGGCATGCGAGATATTTTGTCCTCAAGAGAAACAAGCTCAAGACCCAACTCTTTGTACTCTAACCTCGTTGGGGACATGCATTAAGATGACAAGGAGCATACCGCTCTGATACCATTGATCCATATTTTATGAGAAGAACCAAATGAATACAGATTATTAACAGATTCTTAACACAAAATAACAGAGATACAGTAAAACTGGTTTTCTATTCAGTAATGAAATAAGTTGAAACTGTAAAATGCAGCAGAAACAAGCTTGCTAGAATGGTGGCGGCTTATCTCTGAGAAGAGATGTGACGACTATGCTCATTTGCAAAAAGATGATTACAATGAGGCTCTAAAGGCCATTTTACAATAAACAGGAATGCCAAAAACCCTAGATATCCAAAAACCTAACCCTAGGAGATGAAGCGCCAAAAGTCATGCGGGCCCCGTTTAGGTAAGTTAGTACATTAACTTCCCCGGGTCGTAACTTTTGCATACAATCTCCGTTTTAGGCGTATGATAGCCCATTGGAAAGGTATCATCGAGGAGATTCATTTTGGGGCTTGTATGATACCATTGAGAAGATCGATCCTGAAAAACCTTCATTTAGGCCCTCAAAATGGCCCCAGAAGTGAAAACTGCTAAAAATAGTAAATTACCAGAAAACTATTTTGAGCCAGTTGGAAAAGGTGGGTGGCCACTGATATCCATCTAGATCAATCCTCCCTCCTTAGGAAGCAATGGTATTTATTTTGTTGAGTTCCCCCATCAGATGAGGAAATTTCTGTTGAATTTGGCCCCGGGTGAGCCACTTGCCTTGGTGCAGGAGCTGCCCTGCTTTGACAACTTGATAAAGTTGGATCCTTTGTTGTCAAGTTCCCTTGATTAGTGTGTCCACAATATGATCGTTGGATGCCTATTGGATGTAGTCCGGGTTGAGATATGTTGGTTTCAGCTATTCTACTACGTCTGAGGTGTCCAATAATGGTGGGAAATAAGCGCGAAGGAGATCCACGTTGAACACTGGGTACAGGCCAAGGAAAGGAGGAATCTTGAGCTCAAAAGAATTATCCCCCATAGCCCTAGTGATGGTGTACAACCCATAATAGAGTGGGCAAAGCTTCCCATGGGGTCCTGTAAGGCGTTATTTCTGCAAGTGCAACCAAACTTTGTCTCCCACCTCAAACTTATGTGGCACCCGATGTTGATCATGGCATTGTTTGTCCTTGTCATTGGACATCTGTAGGATATCCTGAACCTGTTGACGAATGTGTTAGATCCGATCAATGAACCGGGTGGCTTTATCGACTTCAGTTGGAATGGGAGATGAGTTGGTCGAGTTAACCACAAGGGGAAGTGAAACATCTATGGCACCCAATGGTTGGAATCCCAACCCCACCTGAAAGGGGTTGTGGTCGGTTGAGCTATGCAGGGCTCGGTTGTAGCTATGTTGGACATAGTGAAGGCTCTCATCCCATGTGTGAAGGTGATTTGAATTATACATGCGAAGGATATGCACAACCATTTGATTTATGACCTCGGTTTGGCCATCTGTTTGGGGGTGGAAGGTTGTGGATTTGGTTAGCTTGGTGTCCAATAGTGACCAGAGGCTCGACTAGAATGTGCTGAGAAATCAACTGTCCCTATCTAAGACAATGGTTTTGGGGAGTCCAAAATGTACCCAGACCCGTTCAAAGAAGAGCTTGGGAGTGGCCTCTCCTATGATGTTGTTCTTGTAGGCAACCAAAATCACCATCTTAGAAAAGCGGTCAACAACCACAAAAACACTGTCATTTCCCATATTGGTGGATGGGAGGCCCGACATGTAGTCCATTGAGATGGATTCCCATGGCCTATCAAGAGTAGGAAGAGGGGTGTATAGGCCATGTTTCTTAGTGGTTGGTTTGGCAATAGCGCAGGTAGTGCAGGAACTGATATACTTGCTGACCTCCTCTCGGAGTTTCGGCCAGTAGAAATGTTTTTGTAGCATCACCACTATCTTTTCGACGCCAAAGTGTCCTACCACCCAACTGTAGTGGGATTCCCAGATCATCTTCGCTCAGTCACTTGATGGAACACATATATGGCCTAGATGACACAACAACCCATCCTGAAGATGGAAATTATCGACAAATATGTTTGCACGCAACATTTGGTAGGTGGTGGTGTTGTCTGGGTCTGTCTCATAGATTTGGGGCCATCTAGAAGTCTCATGGCCATAAGAGTCTAGCACTGTGGTGAGTGTCGTGACTGGTGGTTTGATCAGGAAAACAACGATGCGATTGGTGCTTCCTGTTTTATACTTGATGTTGAGGTGGAATTTTTGCAAGTATGTGGACCACTTTTGATGGCGGTCATTCTGCAATTTTCCTTGTGTTTTCATAAACTGCAGTGGCTTATGATCAGTGTGGATGACTGTCTCCTTCCTAAGAATGTAATGTCTCCACTGGCAGAAGGCTTGCACAATGGAGTACATTTATTTTTCATAATTAGCTGGGTACTTACGGACAACATCGGATAGTGTCTCACTATGATAGGCCATGGGGTGGCTGTGCTGAGTGAGAATGATGCCCACGGCATAGTTTGAAGCATCTATCTTGATCTCAAAGGGATGCTACAGGTCTGGTAGTGAAAGTACTCGGGATGAGCACAAGCGTTGTTCCAAATCATCGAATTCTTGTTGTTGGGACCGGCCCCACGCAAATTTTTCCTTACCACCACCCCTGGTGATTTGGCTGAGGGCCCATGCAATATGGGAGAATCCCAACACAAACCTATGGAAGAAATTCGCAAGGCCCAAGAAGCTTTGAAGCTTAGTGAGTGTGGTTGGGGCTAGCCAGTGACGGATGACTTGGATCTTGGTTGGATCCACATGTACACCATGTTGATCAATGATGTAGCCCAGGTAATGGACCTTGTCCATGCCAAAGGAGCATTTTTCCAAGTTGGCTTATAGTTTGTGTTGCCGCAGGGTGTGCAGAACCTACTGAATATGTTGCAAGTGTTTGACCCAAGTCTTATTGCAAATGAGAATGTCATCCAGATACACCACTACAAAATTATTGGTGAATGGTTGCAGGATATCATCCATCATCCTCATGAAAGTGGCCAGAGCATTTGTTAAACCAAAGGGCATGACCAACCATTCAAAAAGGCCTTCCTTTGACTTGAAGGCAGTCTTCCATACATCCGTTTGTTCTATCAGGACCTAGTGGTAGCCAGACTTCAGATCAATCTTACTGAAGTATTTATCCCCCGTGAGTTGATCAAGGAGGTCATCGATTTGAGGAATCAGGTATCGATTTCTGAATATGATTTTATTCAGAGCTTGGTAATCAATGCAGAGTCACCAGGTTCCCTCTTTCTTCTGTACCAACACAATTGGGCTCCTGCAAGGTGATGAGATGGGACAGATGTGCCCCTTATGGAGTAGTTCTTGGATTTGTCGCTTGATCTCATTCTCTAACAACAAGAAACGATAGACTGGTCCATTGGGCAGTGGTGCACCGGGGGTCATATCGATGGGGTGCTTGACCTGGAAGTGTAGAGGTACCTCAGTAGGTGAGGAGAAGATATCCAAGTATTCTTCCATGACCTTATCTACTTGCTTCTGCTGTGTGGAGAGGTCGGTCCTAGAGACCCTGGATGTGGCTCTGATCTTTCGCTTATTCTGAGAGTGAATCATGAAGAAGACAAACTTCCCCATCTGAGAGATGACCTTCCTGCATTGCTTAGAAGAGATCAAGGAAATATCACTAGGTGGGATTGCCTCAGGTTTCCTATACAATTTCTTGCTCATAGTAATAATAACACTACGAGGCCTAGATTCATATACAACATGATGTTTCCATAAATAAGGTTGGCCCAAAAGAACATCACAAACTTCGAGAGGACCAACATCACACAGTACCTCGTCCTTCAAGGGCTTGATGTCGTATGACAGTCGACACTGTTGGATGACGCAAAGATCACTTCCTTGGCAGAGCCATCCAATGGTGTAGGGTTGTGAGTGAGGCATTGTGGTTAGGGCCAGCCCCTTGATGATGTATGCAGAGATGAGTTTCTTCTGGCTACTGCTATCAACGATGAAGTGCAACAGGGTGCCTTTTACCCACATTTGTGAATGGAAGAGGCACTCTCCTTCTTCTGGCTCGTCTAGTTCACCAAGCTGGAGCTTGGTGGTAGCAATGGTGGCACTGGGTTCCACATCAATGATCTATCTTCCCCTTTTTGGTATTGGCTTAGAGTCAGACTCCGCATCTGATTCAGAGGTTTTCACTTCAGCCACCAATGACTTCTTTGAGCAACCATCAATAGTGTTATGCCAAGGGCTCTTGTGGAAGTAGCACCACTTCCTACTATCTTTCTTTTTCTTTCCAGAGTCCTTCTTTGTGTGCAACTTGGAATGGTTGTCCTGATACTATCTATCTTTGATCTGACATTTTTTCTGTGGGTTGGGGCTACCCTTTCCTGGCTTTTTTGTGACGGGTTCCCAGGCCCAAATTGTTGCGTCTTTTGTTTGAGATTCTGCTTGATTTTGATGGAATATCGGTAGGCCACACCAAAGGATGAGATGTATAGAAATTCCATTTTGGTCTGGATGTATCTATGAAGAGCACTGTGATACTTGAGCACTAGATGTCACTCTGAATATTTGATACCCATATTGGTGCGCAAGGTATGGAAGATATTTGTGAAATCTGGCACTACTTGGTCTCTTTCTTGCTGCAGTGTGGTCCATTTGGTATATAAGT
Organism: Picea glauca; assembly: GCA_000966675.3. Taxonomy (NCBI): domain Eukaryota; kingdom Viridiplantae; phylum Streptophyta; class Pinopsida; order Pinales; family Pinaceae; genus Picea; species Picea glauca. The sequence continues at coordinate 20,918 of JZKD02S1854095.1, forward strand.
CATCATAACTCCCGACAGGGTAGTATTGTTCCTTAATAACATCCCTGAAGGAATCCCAGGTGGCTATGACTGTAAATAATGAGGGTTCCTCTGTTTCCTTTTGCTCGCAAAACGTTTTCCACCAATCTTTGCCATGGGGGACGGCTTTGAGGAGCGCAAAAGTAATCTTTTCTATATTCAAGAAATTATGGACAGAAAAATACCCTTCTAGCAGATTCAACTACTTTTCCACAACATCTGAGTCTATCTAACCTTAAAATATAGGAATATCGAAGTTTATTTGTACCTTGAAGGGGGTGGCGCCTCCGCTCGAAGAAGATGCATCACCTGTTGGTAGCCGCCGAAGGATTTGCGCGAAACTATCCATCATCTCGTTCCTCTGTTGTGTGAGGGATTCCTCAATCAACAGTTTGAAAGGATCTCCGATCCCATCATATTTATTTTCTCCTTCCATGAGAGGTCGCTTGGGCGTGCGAGAGCTTTTTTCCTCAAGAGAAACAAGCTCAAGACCCAACTCTTTGTACTCTAACCTCGTTGGGGACATGCATTAAGATGACAAGGATTAGACTACTATGATACCAATGATCCAGATTTTATGAGAAGAATGAAATGAATAAATATTATTAACAGATTCTTAACACAAAATAACAGAGATACAGTAAAACTTGTTTTCTATTCAATAATGAAATAAGTTGAAACTGTAAAATGCAGCGGAAAAAAGCTTGCTGGAATGGTGGCGGCTTATCTCTGAGAAGAGATGTGATGGTTGTACTCATTCACAAGAATATGATTACAATGAGGCTGTAAATTCATTTTTACAATAAACAGGAATTCCAAAAACCTAACCCTAGGAGATGAAGCACCAAAAGTCATGTGGGCCTCGTTTGGGTAAGTTAGTACATTAACTTCCTCGGGTCGTAACTTTTGCATAGGATCTTTGTTTTAGGCGTATGATAGACCATTGGAAATTTATCGTCGAGGATATTTATTTTGGGGCATAAATCATGCCATAGGATATCATTGAGAAGCTCTATACCGAAAAACCTTCATTTAGGCCCTCAAAATGGCCCCGAAAGTGAAAACTGCTAAAAATAGCAAATTGTCAAAATTGCCAGAAAACTGTTTTGAGCCAGTTGGAAAAGGTGGGTGGCCACCAATATCCATCTATATCAGAAAATCCAACAAAGAATAACAAAATTGGAATTACAAGCAGTGCCAAACACTCCACAGGAAGTGCGAGACCCGTTGACCCTTGACCAAGTTTTGAGTATCCTTGGTCATGTTAGGCCTATTTTTGGGACTTCGACAGGCTGTCGAAGGTGGAGTGCAAGACGAAGCAGATATCATAGGATCTCAACCCCCTTTTAGGTATTTTTGGGATTTGGTATTATGTAACGGGTATGGGGATGTCAACCCATTGGTTTACCCACGATTAGGCCTAATTTTGTAATATATAAATAGATGTTAGGCGATGTAGTGAGTATGAATGGATAAGTGTGAATAACAAGTCAGTTGTAAGTAGTGTTGAGTGTAATTAAAAGTTGTAATTGATTTTTGCATGATGTGTGAAACTTGCAAGGTTAAGTGTGAATGATTGTAAGAGACTGGATGTTGGATTTGTGTTGTAACCTAGCTTGGGAAGGGAGGATCTAGCGAAGAGTGTGTGGATCCCCTGTCCTTTGTGAAGTTGATCTAAAGGCTCTATGTATGTAATAAGATTGAAGAAAGATAATAAATAAGACGAAGAATTGGTGGACGTAGCCCCAGGGTGGCGGTGAACCTCGTACATCCTATGTTGTGAATGCTCTGTGCGATGTATTGATGTGTTTATGTATTTACTTGCTTAGTGCTTTGATATAGATGAATGATAGGTAGATATGTTGTTGCTTTGCACTTAATAATGAGAGTAAATGTTGGATATGTCCTGTGTGAATGTACTTAGTGCTTGAATCTGCTAGATATGATCTGTTTCATCATGCTAAGTGTTGCTAGATGCTAGATCTGGTTGGATATTGCGATGCTCTATAATTAGGGTTTTTATCTGCGTTGTAAACTAAGACTGGATATTGATGAACTATATTGCTAAGTGATTTGTCAAGGTGTTACAATCACAGATCTGTGTCCCAACTAAGTTTGCAGACACTGGAGTCCTGCAACCACCCCTGCCTCTACCTCGGGTGAGACTTCATCTACTTCGTAGGTGTTACTGAAAGGGTTGGTAGTTAGCATTTTGTTAGTGCATTGTTGTAGCGTTGAACCCTCGGTCTGCCCCTGTGCCAACAAATGGTTCAGAGAAAAGTCATGGAAGTGACTAAGAGGATCCAACCTATACAGGATGAGGCTTACCAACTATTTGCAAAGATCAAAGGCTTAGGAACAGAACTAGAACAAGTTGGCATTGCAACATAACAACGCCTAGAGGGACCTGTCAATGAAGCTGTTATCCAAGAGTTCACTGAACAAGAGGTCGTGGCACAACAACAAGTCGAAGCATCTCAAGCCAATATTGAGGCTTTTGAGGCAGAAGTATCTAGATCAGAGTGACTCGGGATGAGTCACAGGTGAGTGTTGGGGGCATGTTGGCCCTTGACCAACTTTTGAGGATCCTTGGTCATGTTAGACCTATTTTTTGGACTTCGACAGGTTGTCGAAGGTGGAGCGCAGGACGAAAAAGAGGTCATGGGATATCGGCCCCCTTTTATGGATTTTGGGGATTTGGGATTATGTAATGGGTATGGGGATGTTGGCCCATGGGTTTACCCATGATTGGGCTTGATTTTGTAATATATAAATAGATGTTAGGCGATGTAGTGAGTATGAATGGCTATGTGTGAATGACAAGTTAGTTGTAAGTAGTGCTAAGTGCAAGTAACAGTTGTAAGTTCTTTTTCCATGCTATGTGAGACTTGCAAGGTTAAGTGTGATTGATTTTAAGAGATTGTATGTAGGCTTTGTGTTTTAACCTAGCTTGGGAAGGGAGGATCTAGCGAAGAGTTCACATATATCCTGTCCTCTTCGGAGTTGATCTGAATGCTCTGTGCATGTAAGAAGATTGAATAAAGCTAATAAAGAAGATGAAGAGTTGGTGGATGTAGCCCCAGGGTGGGGATTAACCACATACATCATGTGTTGTGAATGCTTTGCGCGATGTGTTGATGTGTTTATGTATTTACTTGCTTAGTTATTTGATATAGATGAACGATAGGTAGATCTATTGTTACTTCGTGCTTAATAATGAAAGTAAATACTGGATCTGACCTATGTGAATGTGCTTAGTGCTTGAATCTGCTAGATCTGATCTCTTTCATCATGCTAAGTGCTACTAGATGTTAGATCTGGTTGGATATTGCGATCATTTGTAATTAGGGTTTTATCTACGCTATAAACTAAGACTGGATATTGATGAACTATATTTCTAAGTGCTTTTTCAAGGTGTTACAATCACAGATTTGTGTCCCAGCTAGGTTTGTAGACACTGGAGTCCTGCAACCACCCCTGCCTCTACCTCAAGTGAGACTTCATCTGCTTCGCAGGTGTTTTCGAAAGGGCCAATAGTTAGGGTTTTTTCGGTGCACTGTTGTAGCGTTGAACCCTGGGTATGCCCCTGTGCAAACAAGACCATAGAGAAGAAATTGCCTAGAGTGCAGTTGAGAGAATCAAGGCATTAGCCCTAGAATGCAAAAAACTCAGCAGTCAAAGTGCGTAGACCTATGAGCGCCTTTTAGAGGACCCTGAGCTTGGGACACTGGAGTCAGAGCTCCAGGAGGAAAAACAACAAGCAACAATAGTGCAAGCGCAGTTGAATCTACTATCATCAGTCGAGAGGATGAAAAGAGCCTAGGAACAACACATGGTTCAGTAATAGGCCCATGCCATTTAGAACAAGGTCATGGAAGTAACCAAACAATTCCAGCCAGTGCAGGATGAAGCTTGCACACTTTTTGAGGAAATTGAAGGACAAGATGCACAACTAGAACAAGTAGTCACCTCAATTGAACAACGATTGGAAGGACTTGCCACCGAGAAGGTCATTCAAGAGTTCGTTGAGCAAGAGGCTCTGGATAAGCAGTAGGTCCAAGCAGCTCGAGCCAAGATCGAGGCATTTGAGGCAGAGTTACCCAGATCAGAGTGACTCGAGACGAGTCACAGGTGAGTGTTGGGGGCATGTTGGTCCTTGACCAATTTTTGGATAACTTGGGTGATGTTTGACTGATTTTGGGACTTCGACGGGCTATTCGAAGATGAAACACCAAGTGAAGTAGATATTGTGGGATATCGCCCCCTTTTTGCAGGATTTTTGGATTTAGGGTTTATGTAATGGGTATGGGATGTCGGCCCATGGGTTTACCCATGTTTAGGCCCATTTTGTAATGTATAAATAGATATCGAGGCGATGTGAGAAGGGCTAGTGTGCAAATTGAAGTAGTAGTGAATATTTGTGACTTAGTGCAAAGCTAGAGGCTTTGTGCATGCTATGTTTTAGGACTTCCAAAGATAAGTTCAAGTGATTGTAAGAGGTTGGTGTGAAGACTGTAAGAAGGATTTGTGATGTGACCTATCTTAGGGAAGGAGGATCTGGCGAGGTGTGCGTAGATATCCTGTCCTATGCAGAGTGGGTTCTTGTGGCTCTGTGCATGTAAGAAAATTGACAGAAGATAATAAATAAGAACAAGAGTTGGTGGGCGTAGCCCCACGCTGGGGGTGAACCACATATATCCTATGTTGTGATTTCTTTGTGCATTATAGTTGTTATGTTATTGATGTGATGAATTCTTAGTGCAATGATATATGTTAGATGCATCTGATATATTAGCTTAGTGCCTAGTGATGTGTGTTATCACTCCAAGAAACTCCTTAGGGTTGTAAGCTAAGGAT
>JZKD02S1854095.1:29987-49237 GCA_000966675.3 Picea glauca
AAACTCAAAACCAATTTGAGAAAACTACCAATGTCCATGCTATCAACCACAAAATGCAACCATGGTGACGGATTCATTTTGGGAGCTAACAATGTGAATGAATGTTAGATCTAATTTGTTTCTATGTTCTAATTTCTTGGAAGTGTTAGATCTTGTTGAATATTGCGATGTTCTGTAATTAGGGTTTGAATCTGTGATGTAAATAAGGGTTAAATGCTAATGAATGTTAATTGTTAAGTGCTCTATTAGTCTTTTAATCACAGATCTGTGTCCCAGCTAGGTTGTAGACACTTGGGTCTTGCAACCAACCCTACCTCTAACTCGAGTGAGACTTCATCTACTTTGCAGGTGTTGCCAAAAGGGTCGGTAGTTAGGGTTTTTTTGGTGCATTGTTGAAGCGTTGAACCCTGGGTCTGCCCCTATGCCAACAGATTTCAAAAGAGATGGATCATAATGGTGTGTGGCACAATTTTCTACCAAACAAAACATTTTAAGGTTCATTAATACTCACACTTTCAATATGATATTTCAAACACTTCTAATTCAATGGATCATTGTGATAGCAAGTGCCAACAATCCAAATTGGCTCGAGGGATCTACCTTGTAGTGTAAACCCATGCCTATATATGTTGGAAGTGTCCATATTAGAAACAATGCATCTTTTTTGTGGTTTTAATTCCAAAGTCCATGAGATGGTTAATGATAGGAGGTTTGAGAAAGATGCCAAGTGGTATCCAAACTCTTTTTCAAGAACCAATGCAATGCAAAATCACCAATTACACCATACATATATAACAAACACATTGTAGTACCTTAGAAATCAAAGTCACACAACAAAATCACTCACCATGTACAACATATCTGCAAATGCATTAAATACTAATAGACATTATACACACAGTCCATTTCCAAATCAAAATCATAGAAAATACATCATAATAACAATGTTTATAAATTGTATTGAATCAATGGATAATTCTCTCGGGCCTCATTACATTAAAAAAATCTAATTTTATGGGTATGTATCAAATTCATTCCTTAAACATTAGGCAAGTCTCTACATAATAGTTTCCAAAGTTGCATGGAAAACTCCAAGCTACCTCTTCAACAAATTGAAATTTGACAACACCTCAAAGGGGAATCTAGGATGTGCAAAGATAGGATGTATCCTAAGAGATGAGATGGATCACCCAATAGCTTAGTATGCAAAAAAAATCAGCATTCCCACCAATAATGAGGCCAATATACTAACCCTTCCATAGGTTTAAAAATTTCCCTCTATAAGGCTATCTAAACTCTAATTATTGAAGGGTATTTTGATCTCATAATTAATCAGGAAATTATGGAAAGCCAATTCAATAATAGGAATAAAACAATCTAGATACACATTGGATATTATTTCAACCCCTGCTAGAAATCATCAACTATCTTAAATACTTTGGTTAGTTTATTCTGCAATATATCAAAATAAAGGGGAATGTGGTGGAAAACACCCTCATTAACCTATAAACCACTCTTTGTGGGGGTTCTCAAGAAACTTGGTGTTAAGACATGTACTTTGGGTTAAAACCACTACCTTCCTACCTCATTCACTTCATTCAACTAGAACAAATATATGTAGGGGATGAAACAATGGTATCCCCATCCCAAGTCCCATTGGAAAGAACTAAAAGGGAACATGATTACCAATCCTATTTATAATATGATTCTGACCCGTGTTTCCCCCTTAGGGGTGAAATTTTTTGGATACCCTCAAAAGGGTGTCATGTTTCTTCTTCCATGAGGTTTCATGCTCATCTTCTCCAAATGTAAACATAGTTTCTCTTTATATCCACTAGATGTATGATCATTCTAGCTCAATTGTGGTATAGATCACCTTCATCCCTCACTCCTCATATGATATATGTTATGGATGGTACAATATGGTTTCAGTAAGCTTCATTTCTACAGTCCATATATCAATTTTCATTTGGATTTGATTATATAATTTTTTATCTCATTGTAAAGTGGTAAACACCTAATGACGTCTAGTAGCACTTCATAACATTACATGGTTTTATCACTTTCCTTGTAATACCTTGGGGAATATGTTTTTTGTTAGAAGTGTTTCATTTATCCGGTTAACCTGTACTATTGGGTGCTTAGCTTAGATAGTGTGGTCCACATCCTAACCATGCTAGAAATTTTCCACCTTTCCTATATCATTCATTCAATCCATGCAAAAAATTGTATCTTGGTCATGTATGATTTCTCAAAGGTCAAAAGAAAAGGCTAAAATGATAAATATTGAATCAATAAATCCAATAATGCTAAGAGGTGAAGAGATAAAGTCAAAATCCATAATATGAATCTTGAGTAATGCCTCCTTTCTATGAGGCCAATGCCCCTAGTCCATGGTTTTTCTATGAATATCTAAATAAAAGGGACTTGTTCGATAAACTGAACATTTAAAGAAAAAGTCTTAAAGGGTAGTTAGAAACAATGTTGAGGACATGTAACTCAATCCTAAGATCCCTCTCGAAGGATCTTATGTATAAAAATCCTATCTCATGAAAGCTATATGAATGAATAAATGAATAAAAAGGACTTATGCATATCTAATCATTTGAGGTTCATCACATGAACTCATTCTCCCTTCCCTTTCATCATTATTATTCACCTTTCCTTGTCTTTCACCTAGGTACATAGTAAATATGGGTTTTCCTAGAACTTGATGCATCTATAAGGGTTAATATTGTTCCTCTTGGTAATACTTAGGCAAGTATTAAAACTAGCCCCTATTTGTTATTTTGTGTTAACAAATTTCACCAAGTTCTATGACCCATCACTTCAAGTAGGTATTGTGCATTGTGATATGTGTACCATGCCTAAATATCTGTGATGATGAATTGGGATTCATGATAGTGAATCAAGCCATGATGGGGATGCCATGTCATCACACATGCCACATGGACCACTCACATTCACTCTCCTTTCTCTATTGGATGTTGTGTGCATGCTCATGCATTATTTACTCTCCTTGGACAACATGTGGGAGTATTTAATATTATATGGTATAAAGGTGGTTACACATGGTTACTTGGGCCCTTTGATGATGTGGATCCATTTATTAATCATTAATTGAGGAGAGATCACCTAGAGGAGCCACATGTGCCTCTCATGATGATTTATCCACTTGGATGACTCACACGTGTGAGGGTGATGTCACCTTTGAGAGGTTATTATTGCATGTTTGGACCACTCCTTGGTTTGAGGGAGTTGGTTGGAGGACGTTGGAGGTGTTTGGACCTTATTTGACTCATATGTTCCTACTTTGATGGGATTTTGGAACTACTTTTGAGGGGTGCACTTCTTCTTGTCTATCTCTATCCTGCATGTGTGGCTTTATCATGGTATTTAGACCTCTTATGGAAGGTCATTTCACTTTTGGAGCATATTATGGGATATATTATTTCATTTGTTGTATTTTCCCATGGGTTTTACCTGGTTAGTGATTTTGGAGCTCATGGTATTGAGCTAGCACATGGTATTGTATTCTATTTGAGGAGGATGTTCACCTATAAAAGGAAGACTCCTCCTCCATTTCAAATCATTGGAGATTAATGAGAAACTTTTCTTAAAGAGTTCTTTGAGTGTCTATTTCTTTTCATGTGTGAATGTATAGCGATTTTTGCAAGGATTAGATAAGCACTTTTCAGGGTTTTTTGGAAGATAAAGGCTTCTACAAGGCCAAGGAAGGGTGAAATGCTCCACTTGGAAGGATTCTCAAGGTAAGTTTTCTAACCTCATTCCTTTATTAATTGAATTTATTGTTCAGGAATTAAGATAGGATGTCCTAGGGATATGTCCTTTTTCTTGACCAACCTTTGATTTCACCTTGATAGTATCGGGAAAGTCTTCTTCATGGATCGATCCTCCCATCCAACCTTGAAGGGAAACTTCTAGCACTAGGTAGCACTTGAGGGGAAATCCTATGGGTGTCATCGACATTGCCTAATCCTAAACCCTAGACCTCACTTTGATTTGACATAGTGATCCCATAGCCCTCCAAAGGAAATGGTCTTTCATTGTCTTCAACCACCCAAAAAACCAAATTGATTTTCACTTTTCTTTTTGTTTTAAAGATCTCGGGTTTACCATGCTTGATCCCTTTGATAGATAATTTCTATATAATTATCCTAGTTAATGTTATCTTATCCCTCATTGAGTATCTTGTGTTATCATTTACTATAAGGGTTTGAATCTACCTCTTTCATTTCCTATTTTTACCATATCAAACCCTAGGGTTGGTTTGTATCTTGACATGAGATCTAACCTATCATATTATGTAGCCCTAATGCAATACCTTGGAGGGTCTTCTTGAGCCATCAAAGTGGAATTTCTTTGTTTTCCCAACTCTACAGTCTCTAATCTTATTTTCTGTGTGGTTTAAGTTTCTTTGCCACCTCCTTTGACCAACATTGCAAGGGTTTATTGTCCCTAGTTCATCTATCCATCAAACTAATTAAGAAAAGGGTGCAACAACCCTAGTAAATTGTTTGGCATTACCTATCCTTGTATTTTACCTGACTCTATCTTCAATTGTCAACTCTTGCAAGGTATACAATGAGAAAGTGTGGGCATATTAATTGTCCCTTTGGCACATAGTTTTGCATCTTGGATCTGACCTTTTTCTCAATATCCTAAAACACCTCCAATGGATAGATTTTGGTGTGCATCATTCTGTACTTTTCTATTGGTTGGAAGGCCAATCCAATATAGTTAGGGTCTCAAGTTTGTGTTATATGTTCTATGTTGAGTTGTGAGTATTATCCTCAACTGCCTGTTGATTTAAATTCTCTATACATCTATGTCGAAACAATTGGTGACAATTTGATACATTTGTTACATTGTAATATGAATTTTGAACATACTCATATGAATTGTGCTATATTTGTTGATATACATGTTAACTAGAGTTTTTCTACAACATTGATATCTGCTTGGTCCATATATATGCATAGTGGTTAAAACTGTGGAATGAATGTAATCTTGATTGGTTGCAAATCTGTTATAAAATTATTGTAGTATATTGCTATCTTGACAATCCATTATATACTTAAATGTGTCATGGATACATGTTAGAGTTTCATCTATAAACCTTGCTTCTCTATCAAATGATGATAATTGATCGCATGGATATGAATTTGTGAATAAAACACATGCTTTTGTGCCTATCATAATCTACATTGAATACTTCATATTGCATGGTAATTGGTTAATTAATGATGAGCAATGGTTCATTGATGTGATACATTGAATGTTCATGCAATAAATATTCACTTCCAAGCTTTCATTGAGAATTGTCTTCTCTTTCTAATATTGAGTTATTCCTTTAGAGAAGTCAGTCCGAGTCAAAGAAATTCCTTTTTCTCACCCATCCAAAATACAACGATGTGACCTAGTTTGACCTTGTATGAAAAACCTCCTTAGGTTAAAAACCCTATCCTATAAATGTATAGGCAAGGACGCTAAGGTGACAATATGTGACTTGCCTATCTGTTGCCCCATGCTCTCCCTCGCAAGTTAGGAATTTTTCTTGGAAAGAGTTTGAGCGGTAACAACACCCAAGTGTGGAATATATACCATGAGGTTCATTCATTATAGATGAAATTAAAATGCAATAGTGGAATTTGAACACCAATGTAAAATAACTATTATGAGGCATTTAATAGTTGATAAGTTACAAGGGATTAGATTTCGATGTCCTCAACCTGCACTTTAGGTTTTCACTCCATAACTTATGCTATGGAACATTTACATCATTTTAAAGGTTTTTATTCATAATCAATATCATGTGGTAGACAAAGTTAATGAGGTTAGCGAAAAAGTGATATAATTAAGATCTAATAAATTGCATAATTGTTAGGTGAGATGCGCATGCAATTTGACAATGCTCCCACATTTAATATTCCAAGTGGTGTCCCATGCAACTCTATCTCGTTATCAACATCCAAATGGAAGGATTGTGCGCTGCAATGTTATATTATCATCCATGCTTAGATGACATACAAAAGGAACCATAGGCCGAAGGAATGATTACTAATGCAAGAGAGGAACAACAAAAAAATGATTATAATGAGGATCATAACTTAAAATGGACTCAACCTATGTATCAATTTATTGTTATACAAATCCTTCCTTGCTTTAGCCATATTGTGTTTGGAATGGTAGTGCATACATTTCTTTTGTTTTATGGAAATAATCCACATGATAAGCATGCCATCAACACTATATGAAATAGGATGAAGGATGATAGATCAAAACCAATACCAAGTGAGGGAAAAAAATAATGTGGTAGGAATGGTATTAATACAATGGGAATTCGAGAGGTTACTCAACATTCAAGTTGGTCTAAGGTGGAACATTTCCACCCTTCGAACATTTAATATTCTAGGCATGGTCTCGAGTAATTTTACCCCATTTATAGCATCTCGGCATATGGAGGAAGTATGCACTTTATTTTTAGATTATCCACCATGCTCAAAAGACACATGGAAGTCACTTCATGATGTGATTATGATTACCGATGAAATATTAGAACAACAAGCATATAATTTCAAAAGACATGGATCATAATGGTATGTCGCACAATTTACTACCAAACAAATGACATGTTAAAGTTTGTTAATAGTGACACTTTTGAAATGATATTTCAAACACTACTAATTCAATGGATCGTTGGGATACCAAGGGCCAACAAGCCAATTTTGCTTGGGAAATCTACCTTGTACTATAAAACCATACCTATATATACTAGGAATTTCCTCCATATTAGCACTAATGCATCAATTTTGTGGTTTTAACTCCAAATTCCATGAGATGGTTAATGAAAGGAGGTTTGAAAAACATGCCAAGTGGTATCCAAAGTCTTTGTCAAGAACCAATGCAACTCCAAATCATTGATTGCACCATACATCTATAGACAACATGGTGTAGTACCCTATGGCTTGTAATCAAAGTCATACATCGAAAGTATTCACATTACAACATATCTACAAATGTATTAAATACTAATAGACATTACACACAATCCATTACCAAATTAAAATCGTAGAAAATACATCATAATAAAAAAAATTGTAAATTGTATTGAATCAATGACCAATGCTCTTAGGCCTCATTACATTCACAAAGCCTATTCATAGTTCTCTAGAATCCACAACAACCAACAATACAAAAACCAAATCAATAGAGAGACAGAGGCCCTTTTTTCATTCACAAACTTCGTATCTATGCTTGTGATCCTTGGATTTTGGCCTTCTAATTACGCTAATTGGTTTAATTCCAAACACAATGCTTCATATTCCAAGGGTTTACATCAATTCACTAGGAACAAGAACTTACATTAAAAAATTTGGCTAAAATGTCTCATTAAATGCACTCCTTTTATAATGAAAACTTTGTGTTCATATGAGGTACTCCAACATAGTATTCATACAATCCCTCATGCTTAGAATGCATGAAACAATGATGAATTTGCATTAAATTGATCAAAAATCCATGTTTGTTGTTAAAATAGGGTACAATTTTATATTAGAGGGATAAAAATAATGCATGCTAGGAATTACACAAGTGTCCTTTGAGAAAGTTAAAATTGATTTCGGTAGTGTACCACCTTGTTGAAAAAACTTGTATCTCAAGATTTACTAATTCACCCACATGTTGGGACATGTGTGTCATACACCTTGCAATGATGCAGTAGAATAGAGAAAACTTGCAGTGTTGTAGTTGATAAGAGAATACTTGCAATGTTGTAGTTGAGAAAAGAATACTTGCAACATTGTAGTAGAGAAAATAATACTTGCAAAGAAATGATAGAGAGAAGTCCCAGGGAATAACCTGTTGGTAGTTTCTAATATGTAGAAATGGTGAACTATAAATGGTTTATGGTTTTACTATGCCTATTTATTGAGTTATGGGGCTAGATGAAATCACAAAGTGTGAGTCTTATATTATTTTTATTGTTACACATCAAATTTTCACACCTAGGTACCTCGCCCTAAGTGTTGCAAGTGTCGTAAAAGTGTTATATGAACCTTGCTAAGTGTCGCAAGTGTCGTAAAAGTGTTATATGAACCTTGATAAGTGTCATAAAAGTGTTATATGAACCTTGCTAAGTGTCGCAAGTGTCGTAAAAGTGTTATATGAAACTTGCTAAGTGTCACAAGTGTCGTAAAAGTGTTATATGAACCTTGCTAAGTGTCACATATACCTTGACACCATGAAATAGCGTATGTCAAAATCCCTAGTCAATGTGGAGGAGAAATGTATTATGTGAATGTAAAAATACCATGTGCACATGAATTATTATTAATATTCATGAAAAGGAAATTAATTTCGTGTGAGAATCCACCTCACATTTGGTTTCTTATTTTTTAGGGGAGGTTGAGGATCTCATGGATAGTTGAAATATTTCCTCCTTAAAATCCCTGGGAGATATTCCTCCCTAAAATCCTTGAGAGATGTTTCCTCCCTAAAATCCTTAAGAGATATTTTCTCCCTAAATATCTTAGAGATCCCATTTTAGTGGTTTTTAGGGAGGAAATGTATTTTATTTTCTCACTAAAATGGGATCTCTAAGATATTTAGGGAGAAAATATCTCTTAAGGATTTTAGGGAGGAAATATCTATCAAGGATTTTAGGGAGGAAATATCTCCCAGGGATTTTAAGGAGGAAATATTTCAACCATCCATGAGATCCTCAACCTCCCCTAAAAAATAGGAAACCAAATGTGAGGTGGATTCTCACACTAAATTAATTTCCTTTTCATGAATATTAATAATAATTCATCTGCACATAGTATTTGTACCTTCATATAATATATTTCTCCTTCGCATTGACTAGGGATTGTGAAATGTGTTATTTCATGGTGTCTAGGTGTATGTGACACTTAGCAAGGTTCATATATCACTTTTATGACACTTGTGACACTTAGGGTGAGGTACCTAGGTGTGAAAATTTGATGTGTAACATTTATACTGTCAAAATTTCTTTATAATTATACTACTACTGACCACTCTTGTTGAGAGCGCATAGACTCTATATTGTAACCATTTAGTTGTTAAATAATACATTGAGTGTGCTTTAGAGTGTGGATTTTTTCTCTCGAAATGGTTTTCCCCAAGAAATCTTGTTATTTATTTCTTTGTTGCAACTGTAATGTTTTTAGCTTCTACACATTCTTCTCTCATAGATTAGTGTAGGAAGCGTATTCCACACTTTTTCTTTCTTTCATTTGGTATCAGATCCTGAGAAGACATTGGTTCTTAATGAGTTTGTGGTTGCTTTACTCTTAAAATAGGTGAGGTGGAAATATTTATAATCCACCAATGAGGCCTTGGTTTTTCATGGAATATCAAAGGAGAAAGGAAAGAAGAGAGAAAATGGTAGATCCAAATCCCATGGGAGACATAAGTCTCCTAGAAATTCCAAGGAAAAATGTTCCAATTGCAGCAAGGTCGGGAATTCCATAAGGGATTGAAAGGAAGAGAAGAAGAGTATCATAGCCTCTCCTTCTAAATATATAAATAAGAGTTTCATATCTACATCCTCGACTTCAATGGGAACATGATGAGTATTAAGAGTATGATAAAAGGAATACAAGTTGTGTTCAATGGTAATGACATTGTTCCCAGAAAACTTGGGTAACAATTTATCAAATTTGTTAGGCATGCTATGAGAATACCATTGAATCCCATACATGTCCAATGCCTTGTAGGAATGGGTAACCCATGGTTGTAAATCCATTAGAATTGCTTCACAAGGATGGGAAAGTGAGATCTTATAGTAGGATAATTTGGAGGAATTCTTCTTCTCTTATAATCTTTAGGAGGCTTAGCATACCTCTGAAAATTTCTTTGGTTGGTACTTGCAACCATTAGGATCACTTTTTGTGGAGTCGCCAAATGAGAACACTAGGTTAGGCTTTAAGATATGCTCATCAAAAGAAGGCTGAAGTATAGACTTCATATTTTACAAGGATAATGACTCAAATATCCTCGACAATGGCACAAACATTTTACCACACAATCTTGCACCAAGTGCAAAGCCTTCATAAGGCACTAAGACAAGTGGAACATGGAATATGTCACCATTGTCACCTACGAAACAAATTCTCTCTCTCTTTAGTGAAATAATAGTATCCAACATAATGGAAGCTTCCTCGATAGCCTCTACAAATACCTAGGAAAAACATAATCAAGTCTAGGGCCCCCTAGGGTGACTACTCACATTACCACCAAGATAAATATAGACAAAGTAATAGAGAGGTGGTGGTTAAAGGAAATTTCCAGATTTAAAGTGTTGAGGGTTAAAGCTAGATAGAGAGGCTTTCCAATTCAATTATGAGTTCAATAGGGTCCCCAAACACTAGAAATTAAGAAAAGGTCTAATACTGAGATAAATATTGCAAGTAATATGTGAAATATTAGTCGTAAAGTAACTGATAACAGTAGTAAAGAAATGTATTACAACAGTAAAATAGTCAATTTTCAACAATAAAATGATATCCCTTTGACCATGAAATGATACAGTAATTTATAGGGCTAGAAACTAGGTTGAATTAGGGTTTTTATTGCCAAGAAAAGTAGAAAATTAAATTGTAAAAATCATCCCTAAAAACCTAGACATCTTTCCTTATATGGTTGTAATAACACTTCATAAAATTAAATTAGGGTTTTAGAAATGTAGTTTAGGTCAATAGTGTGCCTAAATACGCTAGAAATCTTGGTTTCTATGGCTGAAAATGAAATTTTTCGCAAATAAACCCTAACCCTAACCCTAAAGTAGTAATTTTCAACAATAATGATTGACTATTATGGAGAAAAAGACTAGTGCCTACTATTTTGGGCATATGGGGTCAAAAAAAGATCAATGTTTGGGAGAATGAAGTAGAAACTTTTAGGGTAAGGATTAGAGGTTTTCCACTACTAACCCTAGGAAATCCTCCTAAAATGTTAAAGGATGATACAAGGGAATATTCCTCCACTAGTAAACCTTCCAATGATTTTGACAAGAAGGGTTTGTTTAAAATTATCCAAGAGGATGAAGAACCACCACTAGAGAAAAAACATCAATATAGAAATGAATTATTAAACAAAACCACAAGATGAAATGAGAACACTTACTCAAAACACCTTTCATCCATCAAAACCCCAATTTCAATGTCATCCAATTAGTAGAATATCCATCAACATAGCTCCCAAAAAAGTGTCCCTAGTTAACCATCCATAGAATTCTTCATGAAAGATAACAATTCATAGTAGAAAAGTAGTGATAAACATCCACAAGTATCAATGATTTGAAATTTACAATTTCTTCTCCTATTTATATGAGAGATATAGCACCATTTTCACACAATACAAGCCCTAAAATCATAAATAATGTATTTGTCTCTCATAAACCCTAGAGATAAGGAAACAATACATAAAAAAAATCCATGATACATGAGTGGATAGGTCTCTAAGACCCCAAATGATTCCTCCAATACGAAGTTACCTAGCTCAAAAGTCAAATCGCCGCATGACTAAGTTCTCTAGAACTCACATGCGTGGCACATATGGTCTCAAGAAGGAGACCGCTCACTCAAAAGTTGTGTAAATATGCTCAAAAGTGAAACATTTTCATGAAAGGGTGCAACATTTCATCTCCAAGGGGTGCCTAAAGCCTCCAAAAGGTGTGGCATCATCAAAATGTGCCATGTCATCATCAAGAAACCCCAAAATGTCATCTCAAGGTACTCATCATCAAGAGGTGCAATGTCCCATCATCAAAGGGTGCCATTATGTATGGAAATGTGCCACATCATCTCTCCAAGTACAACGCCATTGAGAAAAGGTCCAATGTACTCCATGGAAAGTGAAATATCCCATCAATCTATCCTCACCATATAAGGAACGTCCCATTATCAATGACCTCAAGGTCATGTCCATGTGTGTTAGAAGGTCCCATGAATGGATCCATGTGATAAAAACCCCCAATGTCCTCTTCGGAGTTTCAAATGACATATCTCAAGTGATGGGGATGGACTCCATACAAGTGGGGTAGTGGCCCCTCAACATCCTCCAAAGGTCCCAAGCGTCACCCAAGCATGTGCAATCATCATCAAGGAGGGGGATCATGTGGTCCAAGATGCATCATGAATATCAGAGGCAAGCTACACAATCCAAACACAACATATAAAGTGAGTCATGTTAATACAATATCCATTAGATATTTCTCACAAAATATCCTCTTCAAACTTCACATTAGCTTACAAAATTATACAATTTTCCAATTCTAGGTATGGGAGGGTCATTATTACCCCGTATTAGGTGTGTTGGTACTGAGAACAAGAGGTATGTCCTAGGGAACCCATCAAGGAGTATGTGTAATGGAAGTGGCATGGATTTGATTTACTTCATGGGGTGGATATCCTTGACATGCAAGGCCATGTATAATAGTCATCCTCATTAGATATTTTGTAGAGGGAGCACTTAGGCAATGGGGTACCCTTTCCTCAACATTGTGTCTTTCCAAATCCTTGTTTGTATTTTTATTTGTAGCTTTAATGTCTTTTGTATTTTGACATTTTATTTGCTAAGTCCTTAAGATATGCATTCATTGCATAGGACTTGGGGTGATGACCTCTTATCAAGGGGGTAGATCTCGTGCTTCTTCCTTTTTCTTGGTTTTTAATACTTGGTTTTTCTTGTTTGTTTGTTTCCCCCTCATTTTTAATTGTTACCTTTTCTCTTTCTATATAATTTTTTATAAATCTGCATCAACCTTAGGATTTCAAGCCCCTTCTTCACATGGAGTTATGAGGCACAAACTCCTTTTGGGACACATGTAACACCCAACCCAAAATAAAGGACAACCAATAGGTGACAAAAGGAATGTGTCATTTATGGTAACGGATATGGACATGTTACCCCCATTAATCCCCCCAAGTAGTACAAATTTTCCCAAGTGTGACAACACTTGACTAGAAAATGATAATGACCACCAAGGTGAAACAAGGAAAAAGGCATAACTCCAAAGCTTCATGATTCATTATCCAAATCAACACATGATCACCATTTTCATGCCTCAAGTATTAACATTGTCACTTGATAAGAAGTGTCAGAATGATGTACCTAAGTGTGTAAGTGTACCATGTCATATAAGTGAGTTGAGTTGAGCATGAATGGAAGGCATATGTGGGCATTGTTTATGGAGATTTTGGAATAACATCGTTGGATATTGTGTCTAAAATGTGGATCATTGAGAAAAGATTTCTCCTCTAGTTACATATAGAAGTGGGGGTTTAACATATGGCTCCAAAATGGGGATATGTGCTCAGTGTAGAGTGCATGAGAACCTCAACAATATCTAGTACTTTGAGACCTACACTCTACATCAAACCTAAAAACTCCTGCTAAATTCT
Source organism: Picea glauca (assembly GCA_000966675.3). Lineage (NCBI taxonomy): Eukaryota > Viridiplantae > Streptophyta > Pinopsida > Pinales > Pinaceae > Picea > Picea glauca. The sequence continues at coordinate 43,436 of JZKD02S1854095.1, forward strand.
AACATAAGATCATCAATAAATATGAGCAGTGGGATACAGTTACCCTGGTACATGGAAAGTACAATAAAGACAATACAAATAAACATGAAGTAATAATTATATACATAATAGAGAAAAATTTCAACTAACTATAAGTGCATATGATCAATCAATAAATGAAAGAAAGTAAAATAGAACAACATAACAAGATGCAATAAAACACACAATATGTCTTAAAATAAATTAACTAAGCATGGGATGATATAATCAAGTGTTAGTTGGAAAATATAGCTTGAGAAGTTATCCATTTACAGAAAAGGTAAATTCTCTCCATCCAGATTGGCCAAGTAAAATGAATTAACTCCAACCTTATTTTCAATCCTAAAGGACCCAACCATAGACTATCAGTCTTCTTATGCATACATGGTTTCTCCTTCCTCTTGTCCCTTAGGATCAAAAGGTTTCCTTCTTTAATTTCTCTTTCTCTTGCTTTATGATCAAATATTCTTTTAATTTTATCTCTATTTCTTTCCATTTGATCAAAATCATGTCTTCTATACTCATCTAATTCTACAAGTTGGTCAATTCTCCCTTGCAAATATTCCTGACCCGATATAAAGTGTTGCATAAGATGTAATACAAGAATTTGGAGGCTAACAAACAGTCTTGCTTCCATTCCATACACTAATTCAAAAAGTATCTTTCCACTAGAAGTCTTAGTCATAATGTGGTCTTCCCATAGTGCATATTTGATCTTGATATCCCAATTCTTTTCACTGTCACTTGTAGTCTTCTTAACAATTTTCATACGATTTTTATTACTAGATTTAGCTAGTCCATTTCTTAGTGGATAATAATTAGAAGAACGAGATAAAACTATTCCATATTTAAAGCAGAAATTTTCCAAGGAAAGGGAAATAAAATCTTTTGCATTATCTGTCGTGATTTTGGTTGGACACCAAATATGTTAGGCACCAGATCTATTATAATAGCATAAAATAGAAATATTGCAGTGAATACCAGCAGAATAACATTAGAGAACAAACATATAGCAACAAAACAACATAATATATGGAACCACAACACCAAAATAATACCTTTCTTGATAGGAAACAATGTTCACTTGCCTCTTTGAGGGGGAAATCTCCAGCAAAGTAGATCTCTATTGCAATAATTCTCAATACAAAGCCTTCTCACGCCTCCTAATATTATTTATACTAATTCTATCTTCTAAAGAACATTCTAGATGAATATCTTTCTAGAAGCGGAAGCTTCTATTAGGTCTTCTTACATTGAGTTGTTCATATTTATTAAATAGGCCTTATTAACTAATGTCGGCCTTTATTACATGGAAAATATATTATTATATATATGTGAGGGGTTAGAGAGGTTAGGTCCCTAACATGCCCTCTTCCTTAACAAGAGCCTTTTCCTCAAGGCTTTAGATGAGGAAATTTATGCAGAATAGTAGTTGGTTCCCAGGTGGCATCTTCTGGCAGAGTATCCTTCCATTGAACTAATACTTCTTGGATTGTGCACTAACAAAGACAACGCTCTCACTGGTCCAATGCGGCTTGTGGATGAAACCAAATGGAACCTTCTTCATACAACTCTAGTAGACTGGTCTGAGCATGGAACTTGTTTCCAATCACTTTCTTTAGGCAGAAGACATGAAAAAGAGGATGTAGCTTGGATTTGTTGGGAAAATCTAATTGATAGGCCACTGGTCCCACCCTTTTAAGAATAGTATAAGGACCATAAAATTTTGGGGATATTTTCTCACACTGCTTATATTTGAGTGAATTCCTCTTGTATTGTTGTAGATGGAGAAACACTTGGTCCCCTACAACAATTTGACGTTCAAAACGACTTTGATCTGCTTGTTTCTTCATGCGGTTCTGAGTCATGGTTAAAATTTTCTTTGAGAGTACGAAGAATGGTCATGCGGGTTGTAAGATTGTGGTCAACCTGTTGAACCTTGGAGACACCTGACATGTATGGGAGAATTGAGGGTGGATTTTTTCTGTAGACTTCTTCAAAGGGAGTCATGCGAGTGGTTGTATGGTAAGAGGTGTTATACCACCATTCAACCAAGGGTAACCATTGAACCCACTGATGTTGTCGGTCAGATGAAAAATACCTAAAATATATTTCTAAACACTTGTTGACCTCTTTTGTTTGGACATCCATCTGGGAATGATAGGTTGTACTAAACTACAATTGGGTTCCCTAGAGCCTGAATAACTCTTTTCAAAAATTTCTAGTAAAAGTTGGATCACGATCAGAAACAATAGAATGAGGCATTCCATGAAGTTTGAAGATATTATCCATAAAAATATGAGCCACTGTAGATGTTGTGAATGGGTGTTGAAGAGAACATAAATGAGCATGTTTGGAGAGACGATCCACTACCACCATGATGACTGACTTATTTCCTGATTTGGGTAGGCCCACAATGAAATCCATTGAAATATTCATCCAAATAGTAGGTGGAATTGGAAGCGGTTGGAGTGTGTCAGGAGTTTTGATAGTCTCACCCTTATTTCATTGACATATATCACATTATTCCACAAAGGTTCAAACGTCTTGTTTCATACCATCCCATAAGAAGGAACGCTTGACCTGTTCATAAGTTTTGGTAAAACCCGAATGCCCTGCAGTAGGAGAAGCATGAAACTCAGAGAGCACCTTGGATTTAAGGGCCAACTAATTGCTTAAATATAGGCGACCTTTATAGAAAAACTCTTCATCGTTCCAAGAGTACCGTGGAGCAGCTTGAGGATACTATTGCAATTTTTGGAAGAGGATGGATATTTTGGGGTCGTGCAACCATTCCTGGCATATAGCCTGAAGCCAGTTAACGACAATGAAGGAGAGGGAAAAGAGGGAACCTTCTTCTTTATATTTCTTGAAAAGAGTGTTAGCCACCACATTTTCTTTACCATTTTTGGAAATGATATCATAATCATAGCCAAAAAACTTGGTCACCCATTTTTGTTTCTCTGCGGATGGAATGAACTGTTCTAGGAAGTACTCAAGGTTTTGATGATCTGTTTTAATTTGGAAGAGTTGTCCCTATATATAAGGGTGTCATAGAGCCACTGCATGAAAAATAGCCATCATTTCTTTTTCATATATATATTGGCCCAAATGTTGCTCTGACAATTGTTTACTAGTGAAAGCCAAAGGGCATCCATTTTGCATGAGGACTACCCTAATATGCATCACATTCTAGAACAAAAGTCTTGGTGAAATCAGGTAGGGCCCATATAGGAGTAGTGCACATAGTGTCCTTCAAGGCTTGTAAGGATTGGTCTTTTGTTGGAGTCCAACTAAAGGAATTATTTTTAAGGAGAGTTGTTAGGGGGTCCACAATTTTTCCATAATTTTGAACAAACTTGCGATAATATCCCATTAAACCCAGGAAACCATGCATACTTTTAAGAGTTTTGGGGCAAGTCCAGTTCTGCATAGCTTCAATTTTCTTAGGATACACCCTTACACCATCTTTGCCAACAATATGACCCAGGTACTCAACTTCATAGACACCAAAAGCACATTTAGATTTTTTAAGTAAAAGTTTGTGCATGGAGAGGAGTTGAAGAACTTGATCTACATGGGTGAGATGGGCAGGCCACATTTTACTATAGATGAGAATTCCATCAAAGAAAACTAACACAAAGTGACGGAGGAAAGGACAAAAGACATGATTCATGAGACTTTGAAAGGTGGAGGGAGAATTACATATACCAAAGTGCATTACCAGGAACTCATAGTGGCCCTCATGAGTGTGAAATTCCGTATTGGGAATGTCTTCCTCTTTCATACGTATTTGGTGGTAGCCAAAACAAAGGTCGAGTTTGGTAAAGTATTGAGCCCCACTAAGTTCATCCACAAGGTCATCTATGATGAGAATGGGGAATTTGTCCTTAATGGTAATTTTTTTGATGGCACAAAAATCAGGACACATGTGTCAAGTTCCTTCCTTCTTGAGAACCATGACAACAGGGGCAGAATAGGGGCTAGTTCTAGGACTGATAACACCTGCTTGTAACTTTTTGTGGAAAATTTTCTCAATTTCATTTTTTTTAGCAAAAGGATGACGATAAGGGTGAACATTGGGAAGAAGACTACCTGGTATTAAAGCAATGGAATGATCATGGTCACCACGGGAAGGGGAAGTCCCTGGGGTGTTTGGAAAATAGTGTGATAGCATGAAAGGATAGCTTGAAGTTCGAGGTGTATCAGGGGTGTCCCAACTGCTTGAATGGAATGAAGTTGGGAAATGATGCCAGAATGACCTTCTTTGAGTAAATTTTCCATGCGGTGGGAATTGATGATCTCCGGAGATCCTGTAGTAATTCCTTGGAATTTATATTGTTGACCTTCCTATTGGAATTTCATGATTAACTCCTTAAAATCCATGAGTATGGGCCCTAGGGTGTGTAACCATTCCGCACCAATAACATTTTCACAACCACCCATGTCAATAGAAAACATGTGATATTTCAAGTTATACTCACCAATTTGTAAGCCCACATTTTCACAACGCCCTCCACATTTCATGGAACCACCATTGGAAATCATGATTTGAAAATTTTTGACAGCATGGATATAACAATTGACTTCTTGGGAAAGGAGGCGATGAATGAAATTATGAGTGTTTCCACTGCCAATTAGGATGATAACTTTCTTGTTCTTAATGTATCTATTCAATTTGAGGGTTTGAGGGGTTGAAAAACTAGGGAGAGCATGTAGTGAAATCAATGGTTCAACTTCATAAGGATCCAATATACAAGGGTGGTGTAATATCATCGATTGGTGGTATCACTGCATCAGGTGAAACCACAACATATTCATCAGGAACATCCTCGAAAATGGCCATAAAATGTTTTTGTTCTTTAAACTTGTGCCCTGGAAAGTATTTATCACCAAAATTATAGCAAAGACCCTTGAGTTGGAATTCAACCATTTATGCCTATATTAACTTGTGGACCTTGAGAAGAGTGGCCTGAGCAGCAAGGGGTTTGGGTTTAGGGAAAGTGATAAAAGTGGGTTTTCTACTTTGGGCCAAGATGACATGTTGTGCCTCCTTGACACACTTAGTGGATTCCAACCAAGTCTAAGGGCGAGCCATGATAACCTTGGAACGAATTTCATCCTTGAGGCCACCGATAAAGAATTATTTGAAGAAAGTAGTTGCCATGCCCTCTGTTCAGAAAGCCAAATTCTCAAAAGTAGCAATATAATATTCCATTGCTCCATACTGCTTCAACTTGGTCAAACGTCTTAAACGGTGGGTGTCTGTGTCAAAGAGTTCATACATATATGAAAAAAATTGTGACCAAGAAACATACCCTTTTCATGCATTGCGACGCCATTGCCACCATTGCCATATTTCCATATCCAAATATCTAATTCCATAATGAATATTGGTTAACTCATCGTTGATACCATGTAGGGATAAATAGTGTTCCATATGTGTAACCTAGGCTTGTGGATCTGATCAATCAAATTTGTTAACCTTGACTCTAGGGAGATAGAGGTCACAAGGTGGGGAGTTGGAATGAGATTTTAGAGTCTGGTTTGAGTCAACACCTTCAATAGAGAGAGGTGGGTCAGAGGAGGAAGGACCCTGGAATTTCTTGAGGAATTCGTTGAGAACATAATGGACTTTAGTGATTTGGGTATCGAGCTAGGCTTGGATGTAGTCCATTTTTTCATGAATGGCCAGAATGTCCCTATTTACTTGGGCTTGAAGGGAAGTAAGGTCAGTACTAAGTTTATGATTGGTTTCTTCTTGGCGAGTGGGAACCATGAGTT
>JZKD02S1854106.1:9456-25197 GCA_000966675.3 Picea glauca
ATTTTTAGCTAATTCAACAAGGGGAATAGGAATTTTGATTTTATTTATTTCATTTTCCAAATTAAAATTTCCTAAGGCCTTGTCGTTTTCTATATTCAGGGCTTCCATTCCTTTCTTTTTAGCTTTTCATTGTGATGTGGACTTGTTTTAATTTATAGGAGCTTTTGTCTTCATAGGGAGTGTTTCTACTAGTTCTGACTGGACAGGTTGTGTATCAGTTGTTTTTTTTTCGTAGGTTGTTTATCAACAACTTTTGGAGTTGCCTCATTGGTTTCGCTTATTGGAAAAATATTTTTTGTCAAAACATTTGGGAGACTTTTGTTCCTTGGTCCTAAATTATATTTTCCCTGTAGTTCAGATATGATATCTTCTGCGATATATTTATATGTAAAATCTTCAGACATATTATTGCTAACATTGTCTTCCGATGTAATTTCTTTATTTAAAGATCTTTCGTAATCATGTCTTGATAAATAAGGTGATTTATTATCGTCGCCAAGATTAGTAATATCTTCATCGATTTATTCAAAATATCCTAAATCTTCCTCTCCAATGAAGTTTTCACTTTTGAAAGGTGTTGGAATTTTTTGATCTTCATTTTTGATTATTTTCTGTGATCCCTGAGGATAAGGATTTCTTCTAAAATCTTTTTTGGGGAAATTATCTCTTTTCAGTTTCTCTAGTTCCATTTTTGAGATCTTGTTTGAAAGTTCTCTAATAACCCTAGCCATCTCTTCTATTCTATCTCCCGAGGATTTTCCCAATCATGAAGGTCCACCTTGTTCTTTAAATTTCCTATTTTCTTTGTTTCCAGTTTCAGTCTTTGATTTTAAATTCCCTGATGCCATCATGTTTGATTCAATCTCAAGCGCATCATCCTACATTTTTGTGGGATCTATTGATCTTGTTTATCTCAATAATAAGGCAAAGTCGGGATCAAAAGCGCCAACAAAAGTCACTTTTGCTGTAGGTTGTGAAGGTTTAACCTCAACCGGGATTTTATTATACAAGTTGTTGAACCTTTGTGTGAATTCTAGAACTGATTCATAGTTTTTCTTTCTAAGGTCTCCAAATTCGGTTAAGTAATAGAGGTGGTCCTTCCTCTCTCCCCATTGTATAATAAAATCATTTTCAAGCTCTTCATAAGATCTTAAATATCCATCTGCTAAGGATCGGAACCAGGTCCTCACCTGTCCTTCGAAAGTTTGAACGAGGAGTCTAGAATAAACATCTTCATGTTCTATTCTGAGGATGTCAACAAATTGGTCAAAAAAGTTTATATGTTCTTGGGCAGTCAGATCCCCTTCCCCTGTAAATTTCAGAAGACTTTTCATACAATTCTCGGGGAGATCATGAAAAGGAATGAGAAAAACAAGGGGAGCATATCTAGCAGCTACTTTAGCGAAGATTCCGGGAAGCGGTACTTGACCACTAGCTGGTCCTCCAGGGGCACCACCTCAGCTCCAACACCTCTTTGTGCAGCCATGGTTAGATTTGAGGTTGAAGCTCGGAATGTGTGAGGAGAATATTCTTAGAAATCTAGGGAGGAAACCTCAGGAAAAGAGAACGTATTGTATGAGAGGGGAAGTGAAAGAGATCTTTCAAGAGTTTCTGAAACATTTAACTGCATAAAGTCAGGCTAACATATAGTATATGTGGGTAAAAAGACTTGTTTAAGTGATTTTCGTGATTTTAAAATCTTTTCCGGATCAGAGACTGGTGAGGTCTGCTTGCTGTCCGGGTTTTTTTTGGTGTTCTTTCGACTAATAGCCAGTTTAGTTATCGTGGAGTCCTCAAGTGAAAAATATTAGTAGCCTTAGAAGGTTTTCTTTCCTTGTTCACTGTCAAAAAAAGAAAATGTCACTGTCGTTCTTCCCAGGGAAAAAATTCGTTTCTTCGTTCCTCGGCAACGACACCAAAAAGATGTTGTTCCTAAGTTTATACTTTAAGGTTGTAAAGTATACCATCAAGGCATCCGTAAATGTTAAAAAGAATAATCTTGGAGATAGGAATTAAAAAGGAAGGGTGGAGCAGAACCAGTTTCTCAATTGTCTCTGTCTAGGTTCACGTTGTTCTTGGATGCTAATATTTCTTTCAATAGCAGCCCATGAACATTCTAATTCGACCCGGTTAGTTGTTGTTTGTAAGATGGTATTAAACAGGTTCAAGGCAATACTGGTTTGATCTTGAAGGCCTGGATCAATGTTGGGTTGTCTGCTACTTGGAACAGTCATGGAGGATAAGATTTTATTTAATCGTGAAAGAATTTTAATCAAATGTTACTTTAAAATTTTAAGAGATGAGAATAGGAAAAACAATTTTAAAATTCAAAACACTAACATAAAAACATTCGAGGTCGTTTCCTAGATTTGCAACAATTTTAGAATTATAAAATAACAAAGAAGTACTACAGAAAAATATGAGGCTTTAATCAAGAAAGAATCTCATATTTCGATAGATAATAAAGAAAGAAAACGAAGTTCCAATGAAAGTTAAGTATTAAGGTTCAAATAATTAACAGGTCTTAAAATCGCTGATAGCAATTTCAAAGGAAAAACTGTAAATAATTTGATATCCAAACCAATCTGAACTAGAAATCAAGGATGCAGATAACTTCAAATTGATTATTCATTAGAAAAAACATTGAACGAAAAATACAATAAAGTATAGTAAACAGGTTTGAAGAACACATAGCTACAAATTTGCAGTATTCATAATCTCGTTTGTAAAGTATATTATGATGGATTGAAAATTGTTATTACAATCGACTCTCTCCCAAAAGTAAAAGCCCTTTCTTAGTCTTTAGAAAATATATTTATACATCTTCATCAAAATTTTCTCATTGGTGACTAACCAACTTCCTAATATTACGGTTACATATATGAATAATGTAAACCGTTTACATTTCCTTTCTAATTTCTAATGATAAAAACTTAAAAAAAAAAGTTTTTACACTGGTGTTGAAGAACTTCCTTTCTTCGCTTCAAGCCACTGAACACACTTTCCCAAAAATTTCACAAACATTCTGGGAGTATCTGGTATCTCGTTTGCTTCAAACAAGAAAAATCTTTTCTGTAATTCAGGCAAACGAGTTTCTATCATCTTTTCTGTGAACTTAATAGTTTGCAACCTTAAGTTCAGTGTGACCATCCATTTATTGATTTTGGTGATATTTATTAATTTAATTTTTGAAATCTCTATCTTCATTTCCTCCAGATCTTCTTTGAACTTTAGTTGATGCTTGGCAATATTAATCTCACCTAATAATCCAGAGCAGTCATTTGTTCCAATATTCAAATAAGTTCTTTCTAAGAGATCAAAAATTCCCTGGCAATCATCATTGACATCTCTGGTCAATATTTTATATTCGGCCAGGCCTGCTTACCACACCTTAAGAATTATATCTCCTTTAACATGTTCAAAAATGGATAATTTTTGAATCCTTCTGACTTCTTCCTTGGTCAAGAGGGCTACTGCCTTTTGGAAAGTTGTTCTAGCCGCTTTCGCCTCCCTTTCCTTCTGGAAAAATTTTCCAAGGATTTATTTGTCTCTTGAAAATAATTTTGGACTACTTCCAGATTCAAAAACACCTTCTGTTGTTCTTCCTCTATTTTCAAATATATCCCCAATGCCTGTGTCCTGAAAATTTCAAGTTCTACTACTTGATTAGTAATAAAATTAATTTTATCTTGTAACTGTTTATTTTCTTCTCCCAACTTTTGTACCTGTGCCTATGTGACCTGTATTATCTGTTTAGCCTCCTCTAAGTCCTTTTGCATTTTCTGAATTTCTTGCATATCTTTTAGTCTAGCTTTTTCTAGACCCTTTTGTATTCCCCAACTGATACTTCTTTCAGTGTCTTTTAATTTGTCTTGCAACTGAATTATTGTTTGGTCTTTTTGTTCGAGCATGGTTGTTAAATTGCCAATAGAATACATATTTGCTGATGCTATAGCACCCATTGTACCTACTAAATCCATAGCAAATTCTCCATATTTGAGCTTCTTTCCATCTATAATGATCCTATGCTTCTTAATCATCCCCTCTCCTCTTGGATGAATTTCCTGTTTCAAGACTGCACTTCTCTTTTTACTGAAAAAGTAATCTAATGGAGGGATTTCATCTCTTGAAATTGACTCTAGATCACTGACATATAAATCTCCTTCATGGGGGGTTCCATAAGTTGACTGCAATGGAGTTAAGGAGGTGATAGGACTACTGATCTCTGTTGATGTTGTTCCTCCTATCTTTTCTAGAACATCCTTAATGATTTATGGAGTTGTTTCCAGCTCTTTTCCCCTCTCTATCTCTGATTCTTTTGTTTGAGAACCCTCTTTATCTTGGAACGGTATCTCAATATTCTTCATCTTTCCTTTGGTATTTGCTTTATCCTGTGTATTAGTTTCAAACCCTGGAGGGGGCCCTTCCTGTTCTAGTGGTGGGGTTGAAATTTCACCTTGCAAACTCTTGGGCAGGCAACTTCACCTATGGGTCTAAAAAGACGTGAATCCAGTCTGTGAGTCAGGTGGCATGGCCTGTACTCTATTTAGTACTTCTTCATAGGATTTAATATCCTTAAATACATCATCATAAATAGATGTTTCATGTTCATACGCCTTTAGATTACAATGTATGAAATGCCTACTTATTACTTGGTAGGGATCATATTTTMTGTGTTCAATATCTACTAATTTCACTTCTTCTAATGATTCCTCTACCTTGGAATGGCGTAAATTTAATAAAGAAAATTTTCCAATATGAACAGGGAAAGATGGCCATGATTTCTTCTGAGCTGCTTTTCATTCTAATCCAACACCGCCGTTTACTATCTGATGGACTACCTCTCTGCACACCTATCTGTCCAGTAGGAATTTAGGGAGTGCATGAGGAGGAATGGAACAACCGTAAACCCTAACGTAGGAGAAATTCTCCGCAATAAACTAGTCGACAACTTCTTTAATATTTTCTGTGATTGCATCAGAAATGCGAGGGGGTTCGCATCCAAAAAACATTATGTGCATAGGAATTATAAAAAAATGACAAACCTCATAAAATTCATCTTTAGCATTTTCTTCCCAAAGGGATGAGTGGTATTTATGAATGGGTTTTGGACAGGAAATGTTCCAAATCCAATTCATTAATGGAAAAGGATTCACATAACAAATTGCATCCATAATGTATGTAGACATATAAAAATTCGTTGGTTGTCCCTTTGATTTTGCTGCTTTGTATTTTAAGACTTCTTGTGTTAGGTTATCTGACAAAATCTTATGCCAGTTAAAACCATTTCCTTATGAAGCTTCTTCTAAAAAGGGCACCCAATCTGCATGAAAATGGCAATGATCTTTTCTCCCAAAAGGTCTACATAACATAATGGCTACATATACCATGTATTCATTCAAAGATGTTGTAGCATAAATCCCATGAGAATCAGCTCTAAAATTTGTTGGACACCTCGCCCATTCTCTAATCATATCTGGATATGTCTAGTCTACCTCAATACATTCTTTTCTCTAAAACTCTGCTAAAAATTCAGCATTAAAAGTATGTTTAGGATTTGGCGAGAGCTTATACATTACTTGTATGTGTTCTAGCCTGAATGAGCCGATGATAGCTCCTTGGTCATTTAAGATGCTCCTCGTTGGTATATTGACCTTATCCAAAGCCCAGCTGATCATATCAGTGTATTCCATGAGTCGCGGGCGTGCAATGATCTTATGAAGCTCTAACTCAGCTATGTCCCAGAAATGATTTTCGGAATCAGGATGAGCATTCTCAAACTCGTATTCCAGCAATTCAGAGATTTGAGGCCAAGACTTAATAGAATCTATAGCGTGAGGAGTAGTGTTAGAGATGATATATCCTTCCTGTGTGTCTTCATTCTTCTTCGGTGCCGTTTTCGGTGCCATGACTTCTGCATTTAATTGAAAACCTTTCACAGAAAATGGATGAACGAGCTCAGCTTAAAATGGAAACACAGACATTTGAATGTTCATTTTGAATATATTTAAAAATGACAAGATTGACACAACTGTCACGATTTTAGGTCTTGTAATGCGGAATATATATTTTCGAGATACGCATTTAATGTCCATATTTAGGCGTCTTTGGGTTTTTAAAGAAAACAAGACACTTACTCAATCGGAAAGCGAAACTTGAATAAACACTTAAAGATTGATTACCATTAATCCTGTTTTGAAAAAAGGGTTAATTAGTGCTAATCATAGATTACAACTAAAAACTTTGATTTTTGGGATTTCGGAAATCGTGATGTCGGGAGGTAGGTCGTCAATGAAAACAATTTCTGAAAATATGAAATCGCGAAATAGCAATTTTTTTTTAATTAAGACTTAAAAAGTTTTTTAGCAAATTAATTAATTGAGATTAAACTTTTTTGGGATTTCGGGGATCCTGATGTCAAGAAGTGTGTTATCAATGAAATCCGATCTCTGAAATCAAGAAATTGCGACGATTTTATTTTATTTTTTTAAAGCAAGACTTAACTCATCTTAATTAACTAACTAATCATGATTAAGGCTAAAACAAAATTAGTTTGATTGGACACGAACTATAGATCGAGGTTTTGTGATTTGGGATTTCGGTAAACATGATGGTAGGATATGTGATCTCACTGAACTGTGAATCCCGAAATCGTGACATGATTATCTTAACCCTTAACCTTTCTTAAAAGGGAATAATTAATCCGTGTTTTAATTAAGACTTCAACATTTCGGGAAATCGGGGATCGAGATTTCGCGATTCGATTTGCATCGAAAAATTTGTTTGTAGCAAACCCCAAGTCCCGAAAATTCTTTAAGCTTTATTTTAAAATCATTAGCTTTAAAATTTAACATGTTTTAAATAATTTCAAATAAAAAGCGCTAGGGTCTTATAATTTTGTAAGAATTTGTCCCTTTAATTATCGGAATAATTAAAAACTTTAAGAAAAGGTATCGTGTGCTTAGGATTGACAATGAAACTCGTGTTTTGTGAAAATCTGAAACCTGAAAAAGAAAAATTTAGGCCTTAGGGATAAAAATTTTAAGAATTTCTTCAACAGTACTGATTCATCCTTATGAGTGCCAGATAGTGTCGCACGCAGCAATGGAAACAAATGTTGTTACTCCTTTTGGGAATCCTTCAATTCCCACTACGGTTGTCACCACAGGAGAGTTTCCACCTCCTAACCCACTATCACTAGTCCGAGCCACCATGGTCTTGACCACCTCTACTTTGCACAGTGGTCCGATACCATCTCTGGCGGTGGCCACAACCCCTTTCACACCAAGTGCGACAGGCCCTCTGTTCTCATACGGGATGCCTAGTTCAGGTACAAGTCCTGTACTTTCCTACTCACTTCACAGACTTCAGGTCTAGGGGAAGGGAACTCCTTTTAACACTTTCATGGTCACATGGTCACATGGGGGGCACTCCCGCTCCTTTTAACACTTTCCCTTATGGGGAGGTCATAAACCTCCTTTGTCCCCTTCACTCGGTGACATGCATCAACAATCTGCCGAGCCACCTGCACACCATAGTTTACTTGGAGCAGGGAGTCAAGGACCAGCTTCGCATAATATGTCGGTAGGTTCGACACCGTTCTCCTTTTTTGGTGCGTTTGGTAACAATGCCTTTTCATCCGCTACTTTCCCAACTGGGGGCAACCCTGGTTTCAGATAACCTATTCCTATGCAGGGTACTATTCTTGCATAGGAGGCACACCCAAGAACTTCTTCCACATCAGGGCCTTGGAATTATTGGCAGGGATCCATTCCCTCGTCAGGAATGTCGATATGGGGTAATTCCTTTCATAATCAATGGAACCCCAGACAAAGCGCAATGTCTATCCCCACGGGATCGACATGGGGCAATCCTTCCCAAAGTCCTTTGAATGTAATGCATGCCCAAACATCTATGTCTTATTTAAATAAATCAACTGATGATGTCTCCTCATACCCAAAATCCATATGCTGACCATGGCCATGGTTTTTACCAGAACCTAGGCCAAAAACTGAACTTTTTCTGGCAACCTGGTGCTAGTCAAACTCTAGGCCCCTTTTTCCCAGGTTATCACCAACAACCCAAACTACCCTTCCTGGAAACCTTGCATTTTCCAGAATTGACAAGGTTGTTGAATGACCCTATCTGTCACAATCCACATTGGCCTTCTATGCTAATGAAGTTTCCTTCAGACATCCAAAAATTCGAAGCCAAGCCTAATGAAGATCCAGGAGATCATGTGACTACCTTCCACCTTTGGTGTTCATCTAACTCGTTGAAACATGACTATGTATAGTTGCAATTGTTTCAACGTACTCTCATTGGGAGTGCTGCAAAATGGTACATTGATCTTGACCGCTCAAGATATTCTTCCTTCGGTGAATTGGCAATGGCCTTCCTAAACCATTTCCAATTACCTGTGAGATATGACACTGGCACAGAATTGCTGGCCAATTTATCACAGACAAAAGCAGACCATATCTTTGATCACATCCGAGAATGGATATGCCAGAAGAGTTTAATTAAGGTACCATTCCCACCAGCATTCCTGCTCGAGTGGTTCCTTAAGTCTTTGGTCCCGCAGTTATCCAAAGAAGTCACAACTTCAGGAGTGTTCTCTAAAGAAGATGCCATCGTGAGATATCAACATCTTGAGCTCATCTATTCTCAGTCTAGTTTATTATACGAGATCTTGCCAGATGCACCACGCTCAATACTTGATAAAACCAGACAGAGAGCTGGACCACATGCCAATGGTATTGTTGGTTCAACACAAACAAATCCCACTGAGCCACTGACGAAGCAGTTGCAACGATTGTCTATACAAAACACAATGGTCAGCCAAACTACTGTTTTGGCTGCTCCCCCTACCAAAATTTCGGATGTACACACAGTGAAATTGACTAATCCAAAGGTCACCCAGTAGCCTGAAGAAAAGAAAAAACAACGAAAGAAGGGTAAGGGGGATAAAAATCCTACTGATAATGCTGGTTGGGACAACACTGAGAAATAGAAGGCGAGGTATCCATGCAAATTGTGCACAAAAGACCACTCAACCCATCTATGTCCTCGGCTTGCAGAAGCCCAAAAGTTTGTGATGTAGCAACAACCTGCTGTGTTAACCAATCCATTTCAACATGGGAAAAATCTAACCCAAGCCTCTGCAAGCACGGAAGGAGGCAACCAAGGACCCTCTCCGTCTTCGAACAACCCCGAATCCGCGAACGTATATATGGTGAAGGGTGATGCTTTTATATCTACTAGAGCGCATGACTATAGTAAACCAAGCACTTCTGAGAAGGGAAAAGAAGCCAAAATCCCATCTCTTTCTCTACAGATTGAAAAGATGTTGGGAGAAACAATGATACGCATCCCAAAAGGCACATTCAAAAAATCTTCTCATAACCCAAACGTAAGGGCCGCCCAGAACTATTCGGTGGTGGAAGATTTATCACAAACCCCTTGTGCGATGTTCTCTTTGGAGGTCCTCCAAAGCTTCCCTTCCCAGAGGAAATCCTTGTTAACCTCTTTAGGATCTACTGAGACTTGTAATCCGAGTACAATCATGCTGGATACAACTGACCTAAAACCTTGCCTGCCTTACCACGTAGCGTTTCAGATAGTAGTGGCTTATCCCACGAAAACTTTTACTCAAAATATCTTCTGCACGATGGTTAATGAGGGTGCCTCGACATGCGTTATGTCGTTGGCATGTTGGAAGGCCATTGGCCAACCCGTTTTGTCTCTGTCACCTACTCTCCTCACTGCTTTTGACAGTCATTCATTCTGAACACACAGTATCATTCCCTCTTTCCCCGTGTAGTTAGGAGGGAAGACCGTGTGTGTCGAGGTAGAAGTAGTCGACTCGCTCCTCGACTATAATCTCTTGTTAGGGAGGAGTTGGACTTATGCCATGCAAGTTGTGGTTGCTACAGTTTTCTGGGTCTTTTTGTTTCCACATGAGGGCCAGATTGTGACCATCGATCAAGTGTCTTTCTCCCAACCCGACCCTTCATTGGGGGCATCCACGGTCCCGATGATTGATAATACTCAACCAGGCAGAGTCAATGTAGGGGTTGGTTTGTGCCCATCCTTGATGGGTACCTTTGAATACCTTCCCCCTCAAGGCGATGTCCATTATATATCCAATCACCATAAGGTTGAGATTTTTCAAGTTTCGTCATTTCGCCTGACTTACTTCAACGATCCGTGGATACTTCATTTCCCATCGACCATGATGGATAGGGCAGGGCACCCGAGCATGTCCATGCCCTTGTCCACAGCTGAAGTAGTGACTCTTTAGTCCAACAAGCTTCAACCAACCCAGATCCAATTCCTGCTCAAGAGTTAGATCCGCTTCTAGAGCCTATTTGGGCTCAAGGTTCTCTCACTGACACTGATTCGTTAGACTTAGTCTTTCTCTCTAACGAAGCAGTAATTGAAGCAATGACTAGTCCGGACAAACCCTGGGATGATATTCATCACAAATCATACTTCCTCCCAAAGTTAAGCAGAATCAAGGACAAATAATTCACCTTGAATATGATTGGAGATAGGTCTTGTCCTATTAATCCATTAGCTACGCATGAGATCTATGTTGAGGGTAATATGGAAACCATTGCTGAAATGATGCCTATCAATATCTCCATAACTCTTGGTGTCATAGACAATGTTTTCATCGAAGCATACAACTCCCCCGAGGAGATGCCAGGCATCGACCCACAAAGAGTCGATCATGAGATAACTTTGTTGTTTTTCAAGCTCGCTTTGAGATCTGAAAGACACATCTGGCGAGACTGCATTTATGCTTTTTGATATCGTCTAGATTAACTAAGAAAATTAACCTCTACGGGTCTTCTTTTAAGCCCTTTTCAGGCCCTCTAAACATGAAAAGATTGGCGAGTGATCTTGTGGCCTTTCACGCTCATTAAACTAAAATTTAAAGTCACGTTTGTTCAGCGGTAGTTTACCCCTTTTTCAGTCCAAACGGTCAACTAAACGAACAAAGGTATACTCTATGGAAATTTAGTTCTTCAGAAGAGTATTCTCAGGTATCATTTTACCCCTTTTCGGGCCTGAGGGATTAAATTTACGAAAAAGGAACCCCCACGGAGTCCATAGTTAAGCTCTTTTCAGACTCCGTAAAATTGAAAAGATCATCGAGTGACCTTATTCTTTCACACTTGTTAAACTCGTCCAAAAGAACATTCCTGACGAAGTCCATAGTTAATCTTTTTTTAGAATCCTTAAAAATGAAAAAATGGTTGAGTGATCTTGTCTTTCTCACACTCGTTAAAATGGTTTTGAATAGATGTCTTGTCAGTGCTAGTTTACTCCTTTTTTGAACCGACTAGACTATCTTCGAAAAAGGTACCCCAATGGAGTCTCCTTTTATGTCTTTTCAGACTCTCTAAATATGAAAAAACATCGAGCTTACCTTATCTGGGCTCGTTAACCTTACATCGAAGGACGTTACCATTGTGTGTTTTGTTAACCGCGTTTGCATCCCTTATACACCAGCCTTGTAGCACTTTGCTTCTCTGTCTTAACACCCTTGGCCCCCAGAGGATTTTTCTTGAGTATCATTATTCTGAACATCAATATCGTCCTTGTGCCTTGAAATTGTATGTTTGTAACACTCATTCCTCCATTGTAATGTAACATTCCTTTATTCCTTTTTCCAAAATTATTGAAAAAGACAAAAAAAAACAAATATACCCCAAAAAGAGGAAGGGAAAAGTATTTTCTTTATTGGCAGCATAATGAGTCACCCTTGGATAAATCACATTTGTTCATTTGTTCGTCAAACTATGGGATGTAATACGACCTTAGGAAGTTGTTCTCACTACATAGAGTTGTGTCCTCCTCTGTTTGGTTATTCTCCCAAACATATGGAGAGTTTGTGTTGCCTTCTGCTTCGTAAACTTATGATTAATGCAATGCTTCTTAAGTCTCATCATTTTTCGTGCTATTGTCCAAGGGAATTTTCTACCAAGCCTGAGTCGGCCCCTCTACAGTTTGTCTCTTTCCCTCATACCTGACCATCCTGAACATCCAATCAAGTCTTTGTTTAAAATCAATGAAGCCTTCAGTCTGGTCATCAAGATTCTCTAGTCCATGACCGATGAGCCATCGAAGACCTCTAGGTAGTGAATTCATACACTCATATTACACTCCTACCCGAGTTTTGAAGATTTTGAAGTTGTTGCTCAAGCTCTGAAGACCTCATCTCCAACCATCAGTCTGTATCAGCTTCTAGAAGATGGATACTCTATATGTATATCTTTTTTATTTTGAGATGTAGATCCGTTATGTATTGTTCATGGCTACACTTTATATAGTTATTTGACATGGATCTACAGTGTATTTGATTGGTAGCCATGATTCTATTTTATCCCGAGCATGGGTATGCCCGCCTCGGTGAGACATTTTTTATTTTGCAGACGATGCCTCCCGGTTCCTGGTCCCTGGGCTCACTTGTTCAGCACATCAGTAAAGATTGGTAATGTATTTCAGCCATCATATGCTCTTCTAACCTCACACATTAGGAGGCATCTATTATAACCCTAATTTGTACCATACATGCTTACCTAGCATCAGGCCATCTCAGATCCCTTCTTTGCCAAAGCACTACTGAACAACTCTTTAAAAAACCTCTTTTATAAGGGCCCACGTGCCCTACTCCATTACTGCACACGTGTACACGCTAGTTGACCTAAAATAGCCTGTGTGTACCTACAAAAGCACGAAAAAAGGAAAGTTGCCGATAGAACACACAACTTTGGGTGAGTTAACTGAATCTTCTAGCCATGCATGGCTGAGGATTCGTCCAAATACCTAGCTTATTCTAGCCTATAAAAGAAGGGTTAGGGGTCCTATTTGGAAGAGGAGAATAAGAGTAAGGAAACTTTACCCAATTGCACATTCCCATTGTCCCAACCCTTTAGCCATCCTTGTGCAAAGAGAGATAAAAAGCAAAGAAGTTGGAGGACATTTGAAGAGGAGCCCAGGATCAGGTTCACGAAGTAGTGGCCGGTCTCGACATTGTAAGTTGATTCATTAAAGTTAATAATAAAGAAATTCTTTTCCCGTCACACTATATGAGTTCTTCATAGTTTAGTGAATATATGTTTGAATCTCTAACCCATTAATATGTAGAACAAATGCATGTAGAGTTTGTTGCTTGTTTTATACACAGTTCAGTCTTGGGAGGATAGTTGCTAGCAAGCGATCAAGCATGAAGAAGGATCATCATCGAACATTCGAAACAAGGTATGTTCATTTAACCATGTATTTGCTTAAAAGAAATGAGGATTAGGTCTAGGACGACGGTAGAAAGTAGGATTATTTTGGTCTTATCTGCATGCATAATATAACCCTAAGTGCTAGTTTGTAGGGGGATTTCCCACCACAAAAATATTCCCCAAAACCCAAAAGGGACCCAAAAGGGGCCTAGCTTCCACAATTTTCACTTCGCTTTGTTCTTTGTCTTCGACAGGCTGTCGAGGTCCCAAAAACGGTCAATTATGACCAAGTGTTCCTCGAAACTTGGTCAAGGGCCAACAGGCCCCCAAAACTCACCTATGACTTGTCCCAAATCACTCTGGTCTGATCAATTTTCCCTTGAATGCCTTGAGCTTAGCTTGAGCTTCTTCGACCTGCTGCAGTGAAACAACCTCTTGCTTAGTGAACTCTTGGATCACTGTGTCGTTTACTAGCCCTTCCAGGCATTGTTCCACATTGATGACAACCTGTTCAAGATCAACTTCTTGGATTTCAACTTCAGTGAACAGTTGGCATGCGTTTTTATGGATTGGTTGAAGTCGTTGGGAGACTTTCATCACTTTACTTTGTAGCGTGTGTACCTGTTGTTGGGCGGTGCATTTTTTAGGAAATCTCTTCATTCTTTCGACTAGGGTCAAGGCCTTCAGCTGAGCCTATAGCATATCTGCATGCTTCTTTGCTTCTTGGATCTATGTCTCCAATGCCTGAAAGTCTAGGTTCTCTATGAGGTTCTCATAAGTCTGGGCGCTTCTAGCGCTCAAATGCTTGCATTCCAAGGCAAGGGGTTTTAATCGGCCAACTGCACTGCAGGTAGTTGCCTCCCTTAGGTCTCTTACTTCTTGAGGAGTCTCAGGCATGGTACAAAGTTCTAGATCTATGATGCACTACTAAAGTTGCTAGATTACTTCTTCAATTTGTGCCACCTGTCGTGGGACACATTCTTCAATCTTCACTTCTATGACCATCACAGAGCGAAGTGCTTTGTGAACCCTTTCCTGTACTTCAAGTTGCTTTGCTAGCAACTGGTCCTTGCTCTACTATAACTATGATTTCTCCTCATCCCACTTTTCTTGTAGGGAAAACTTTTCCTGTTCATCCTTACTCTATTGTTCTACAAGTGTGCTTTGCACTTATGTCAAACCCTGGGTGGCTTGTGCCATGTCTTCTTGAGCTCCTTGAGGGCGAGCTTCGACTTTATCGGTGATTTGGTGTAATTGGGTGGGATCATCACCTGATCCTATTATTCTGATTGTCAAGGGCATAGTAGAAAATTCTCAGCTATACTGGAGTGCCTATTGCACTTCTTGAAGTTCACCCTTGATTCGACTGAATACCTCTTACTGCTTCGCTTCTTTCTTTTCTGCGATCTCTAGTGAGGCATCATTCAGTGATATGGATTTTATGAGAAGAATGAAATGAATATAGATTATTAACAGGTGCTTAACACAAAATAACAGAGATACAATAAAATTGGTTTTCTATTCAATAACGAAATAAGCTGAAACTGTAAAATGCAGTGGAAACAAGCTTGCTAGAATGGTGGGGGATTATCTCTGAGAAGAGATGTGATGACAGCATGCATTTGAAAGAAGAAGGTTACAATGAGGCTCTGAAGGCCTTTTTACAATAAGAAAGAATGCCAAAAATCCTAGACATCCAAAAACCTAACCCTAGCAGATGAAGCGCCAAAAGTCATGTGGGCCTCGTTTGGGTAAAGTTAGTACATCAACTTCCCGAGGTCGTAACTTTTGCATATGATCTCCGTTTTAAGCGTGTGATAGCCCGTTGGAAAGGTATCATCGAGGAGATTCATTTTGGGGGCTTGATCATGCCTTTTTATATCATTTATGAGCTCAATCTAGAAAAAACTTCATTTAGGTCCTCAAAATGGCCCTGGAAGTTAAAACTGCTAAAAATAGTAAATTGCCAAAATTGTCAGAAAACTATTTTGAGCCAGTTGGAAAAGGTGGGTGGCCACCGATATCCATATGGATCAATCCTCCCTCCTTAGGAAGCAATGGTCTCCATTGCGTTGAGGTCCCCCATCAAATGAGGAAATTTCTGTTGAATTTGGCCTCGGGTGAGCCACTTGCCTTGGTGCAGGAGCTGCCCTGCTTTGACGACTCGATAAAGCTGGATCCTTTGTTGTCGAGCCCCCTGTTGGTTTTGGAGCATGATTATCTTCTTGATTCATAGGTCTTTTACTTTCATCTGTGTTTATACCCCATGAAGTATTTACACCCTAGAAGTATGTACACTCTTCCATGCGGGGGAGTGAAGAGGGAGGGTACCCCCTCTGCGAGGTCTGGGGGCAAGCGGCCCCCCAGTGGGGGTTCGGGGGTGAAGCCCCCAAAGGAAAAATTGCCTTGTAAAAGTATATTGTAATTTCATTGTAAATTTGGACCGTTCATTATAAGGTCGCAGATCTAACGATAGAGATTATGTTAGGGTTTTTTT
>JZKD02S1854117.1:10286-24923 GCA_000966675.3 Picea glauca
TCTAATACCATGTTAATGTTTAAGCCATTATTATAGATGTTTTCATTTCATTAGATAACAATAGCATAATCCAAGATCACTGAGAAATACACAATCACAAGAGACACAACATTTACCCTAGGAAACCCTCTAGGGGAAGAAAACCCAGCAAAACTTCCTTAATATAGATAGCCAATACAATGTCGAGAGATCTCTTAAACTAATACAGAAAGTCCTCTCCTAGATATGCGCCACTCTCTCTCTCCTTCTTCTCCAGCAGTAGATCTGAACTTGTCTCTCAAATGAACAAGTGAGTTGTATGTTTAAGTGAGGTGATGGCCTCTTTATTTATACAAGTCTGGCACGTGTGAAGTGTCTCTTCACTAGCAGAGCTAACTTCTTATTCTGCCTATTACAATTGTCTTTTGACCAATCCGCAAAAGAGGATTTGGTCCTATTACAATAACCGACATGATCAATCCACAATGGGGATTGATCCTATGAATAATATATCAATAATAATAAGAATACTCTTTGCAATTACATTATTTCAACAGGGCGGGGGCACCAATAATGCTAACTATGGGTCTGAGGGGGATGTCTTTCTTATGGATTTTTTGTTGTCCATATATCCTGGGGGTTTTGGGTTATGGGGAATGAACTTCTTTTAAATGTCTGGGTCTAGGGAAGAAGATTTAATGGCTTTAGTGACCAAGTTAGTGATGGTATTCAAAGGGCTTTTGGAAAGAGGTTTGTAAGAAGAGGAGAGGAGGTTTAGAAGTTTGGATTCATAGTCTAAGTTATTCATGATGACAATGGCATTACCTTTATCGTCTTTTAAGATAATGATGTCACGATTATTATTAAGATTCCAAATAGATTGATATTTGTCTTTAGTGAGATTGGGTTTAGGAGGTTTGGCACACCATAGATTTCTACCACAATCTTGCCTAATTTCTTCCACTTCATGAGGGGGAAGGATTTGGGTTACAGATTTGATTGAGCTAATAATATCTTCTATGGGAATACGTTGAGGAGATAGAAAAAAAATAAAAGGTGAAGGGAGGGGGATCCAAAACAAAGGAGGATAAATTTATGACAGTGGAAGGGGATCGAGGAGGAATATTGGTGGTCAAGATAAAGGAAGGGGGGGCGATAGAAGGGGTTTTAGATTGTAGGCTAGCAGAAAGAGTGATGGTAGAGTTTCATTCTAGGGATGAGGAATTTAGGGTTGGAAACTGGGTAGAGAAAGCTACGTGATTGGTCGACAAGCTCGAAAGAATGGTGGGAAAGATGTTTAGAGGATGGTGCAATGAAGGTAGGTTAGGAGAATTAGAGTTGGAAACAAACGTTAGGTCAGAAGAAGAGGAAGCAATGAGGAGATAAGAATCAATGGTTGGATGGTGCAACGTTGGAGGGGGAGAGCATTGAGGTAAAGAGTAATCCAAGGTAGGTAAACTATTAAATTTGTGGGAAGTCGATAAATGAGAAAGATGGGGGAGCACTTACGTGGCCGGTAAGTCAAAAACGTAGAATAAGGAGACTACGCGTAATGTATCGTCCATATGAATGTACGATGAATGTATGCCAGGTAGGCCATGATATATATGTGTACGACTATGCTATGTTTTTAAGGTGCATTGTGAGACCAATTGATGACCTCCCATCTCGGTGACCGTATTACACCCATATGAATACGGTTATGTAGAGCCTTTAATTCCAAAACTAGGGTTTTTTGCCGAAATTTAGTAATGTAAATTTGGACGAAATCGTTATTTTCTTGTTTAAATTACATTTCTGAACGCATAAATGGGATTCAGCGTGCTGACAAACCTGTTGAACACTTATTATACAAACTTAGTAACTCAAATCTGCAGATCCAACTGTTCCTCACCGAATTTCAAGCAAAATCAAATTGAAAAAATAACTGAAAAAACGCAAAAAAATAAAACGTTTAGAATACTTCATTTGAAAATGGTGCGAAAATTGGGCAACTATAGTCAATATGGATATTTCCACAAATCGATCGATATATGAAGGGCATAAATAGTAGTGAGATGATGAATTCATTGCCTTGATCATGCGAAATTCAGAACAAAATCATAATACAATCAACTGAAATGGATTTAATTCGCAACATAGGCTTATAATATTCTTTTTCCTGTAATGTCATGTGAGCATCGCTTTTACAAAAATCGTCTCCGGAAACTTTTCTATTTTTTGGAAGCGAAACTTCGCGATTTTTCAAATCTTTATAACATAACATATGGATGGAGGGTGGCTAGTTATTACACAAACGATTGGTGAATAATCTAAAGAGACGTAATCGGCTCTGAACCTATGATTTATCAATTAACAACATAACTTGGATGAATAATTTAATTATCTGAACTCACCCTTAAAACCCTAATCATAAAATCACAAAATATGTATAATACTGGAACAAGCTTTGGATTGGATTAGAAACAAGTAATTTTGATACATGGATAAGCTTGAATTTTATTAGAAATCATAGTTACCTCTTCTCGTGCCCGTCTGATCTGAATCAATGGTACTGCGTTTGCAATATAGCCTTTAAATCAAATATTGTTTGATAAATCTTCTCAAAGCAACGAAGCCAAAGGAAAAGCAGATAGTTCAACATTCGAGAAAACAATTACAAAACTTTCAATTTTTAAATTTGAGTTGTATAATCTTTAATGTCTTTAGTTTTTCCTTTTGCTTATAGTTATTGGTTATACATACAATACTTCATCATTGCTTAGTAAAACAACTCGGATTAATAACACACATGCCTTCCTCCTTGAAGAAGGTCCCATGGTATACCCACTTGCATAAGTCTTGTTCTCAAATGGTTGCTACATAATAGGCATAGCTAAAAATGGTGAATGACTATTTTTTTTAAATCATCAAAATATCTCTATTGTTGTTTTCCCCAATGTAAACTCTTCTCTATGGTTGTTATCATATGAAGTGGTGCAACTATTCCTGAAAAAATGAAACTGTATTCCTAGAAAAAATATTATGTTTCTCCCATAAAGATTTATACCTTTGTTACACTAGTAGGATTCCCCCCCTTATTAATGGCTTCAACCTTGTTGGATTTGTTTTTACTTTTCCATGACCAATTACATGTATAAGGTAAACCAATGATTGTTTATCAAATTTCACACTTCTTGTGAATAGACAACATTCATCATATCTTAAGGGTGTCTATTACATGGTTGAGATCTTAAACATGCTCTTCCCAAGTAGAGTTGATTAAAATGTCATCCAAATAAATTGTAATACCCCAAGGTTGAGCCCCTGTTGAATTGTAATTATGTTTATATGTTGGTGAGACAAGTGTTTATAAGCTGAGAGGTTTATGTGAATATTAGGCAGGAGAGCCTAGATGCTAAGTTCAGTGAGATTATTTTTGTATATGTAAATACACATATCATTAATATAAATACGTCATTGCATGTAGACCGACCACGAAGAAAGAGTTATGGGGGACTAAGATCCACTAGGAAGGGAAAGGGAAGGGGCTAGGAAAAAGGCATAAGCTTGTGGGCTTATCTCTAAGAGAATATTATAATATATTTCCTAAAAGACTAAGGTTTGGGAAATAACTGAAGTTATCCTAATTTTATGTGGGAAGGGGAACGAATGATAAGTGGAGCTCATGCAACTTCATGAAGACAGGTGTCTGATTTGGGACATGCAATTTTATGTGGGAAATTAGTTCATTGTGGGGGTTCTCTCTTTCATTCTTTCCATGATCCCCATTCACTCACGCACTCAAACATTGATCATCCACGCATCCATCCATTTCCTCCATCATTTACCTTTGCAAGCTCTGAAAAATACAAACCCCATGAAGTTAACATGTACGTTTCCTGTGAAGATAGTACATATGCACAGTGCCTGAGCCATATTGCACCCTAGCCATTTTGTTGTTTCTACCCACACTTTTCTCCAGATTAGTGTGGCTTGATTTCATTACCAGAGCCCATACCCTATTTTGTTGATGTTATTACCTTGTTTGGATTGGCTTGGGATTTGGACCGAAGAAGCAGGTTGTAAGGCATGTGAGAAACTCTCTCCAAGTGAGAGATGTTGTTGGGGAAGTGATTTTCCCAAAGGGAGCCTCATGACAGTTTTAGTTTTCTAAGAATTCATGTATGGCCTGTTGTTGAAGCCCTGGAAGGGGAGTGGGGTAGCCGAAGGACTGCCGAGCAAAGAAGGGGCACACTCCCTGGGGTGGGATAGGCATGTGGGGAATGAGGGATTATAAGTTGTGGATGTGAGTGGACTCCTAGGGATAGAATCCTTCCTGGAGAATTTGTAACCTCAGCCTAGCCTAGGATTCCCTTTACCCTGGATGGAGTTTAATCCCATCTCGGGGGTGACCCACTACTGATAGCTTGAAGCAGCATGGTCTAAGGATGGGAGGGTCATGGAAGGTTTTCACGCAATTGGTGGCCTTCTTAAATAGATAAGTACTCTTTATATATGCTTAATTGCATGTTGTATGTTACACATGTGTTTATTTATTGTATGTTTATGTGTGCTTCTGTGTATGTTAACAGAAAATAGATTTTTAATTTTAATGTATTAAGTATGATATTTTTCACAAATGAAAGTGAGTCTTTCTATAAGGTGGCATGACCAGGCCCTGGGATGGCTGGGGATGCTAAAAATGTATATCAAAGCTCAAACAGAGCAGAATTGTAGTAACATGGCTCAACTTGGATGGTTGGGGATGCTACAAATTGGTATTAGAGCTCCAGTTTCAACACTAAGCCTGGATGGGCCATGTAAGTGGAAATTAAGCAAAAATTTCAGAGGGGTTTGTTGTCGAAATGGACAAAATTTGAATTTTGGAGCATCCATGAGTGCTAAGAGGGCGTTGAGAGCACCTTAACTGTAGCAAAAAGATCAGAAGGTGTAGCAGTTCGAAAAATCTAGCAAAGGAGGGAAACCACAACTAACCATGCTATTGGACCACAAAGTTCAAATTTGAGTCATAGGATCTGTTCGAGAGAAGGCAGACCCTTCAAAACTATCAAATCTGGAAAAAGGAGCATGGTGGTTAAACACCGAAGTCCTTCGAACTATGACACTTCGACTGTTTGAATTTCTTTGTTGTAAAAGAGGAAAAAAGTCTTGGAGCTCCGAAGTTCCAGAGTGGATCTACACCGTAGATCACTGAGAAAAGTGCTTGACCATTGGATTTGTCCAAGGACAAATCAGAGCTGTTAGATCAATAAAAGATCATGAGGTGATGTGAAGTGGTGAAGATCATATCCCAGCCGCCAGATCTGCACACGAGCAAATGTGAGTCATAGATCTCATGACAATTCGGAGGTTCGACACTCCGGTAGAAGCGAGTCCTCAACCTGCCAGGAGGAAAATATCCTAAAGTTCCCAACTCCGAAATTAATCTGGATCGTTCGTGTTTGAGGAAATGTGTTCGTAGATAAGCCTATTTAGGAATTTGACGTTTGCGAGATTTTTGGTGTAGTGTGGAGAAGTCTCCCAAAGTCCCGAAGTTTCAAAGTCTCGAAGTCCTGAAGTCTCGAAGTCTCGAAGTCTCGAAGTCCCGAAGTCATGGAGTGATGTGGCTAGTTGACGTCACCTAGGGTGATGTGGACACACTTGATGCTTTCCACATGTCACCGTATTCCATGTTTTTGAAAGATCGTTCGTGCCAGTTAGTATATGACACGTGCCACCGTTAGATAGGGCCACGTGTTTGTTCCTTATTTTATGCCACCTAGCACCCCTTGGTGCTTAGTTATTGATGAAGACTACGAGAGTTCGCCAATTCAGTGTTCGAAAGGAATGAAGTGTGATGAAGGTGAAACCCCCAAAGCTCCGAAGAGCGGAGTAAATCCTCACCATTGATTGGGAGAGGACACGTGGAAATAGATCTCGTAGTCTAGAGACTTGGAACTATAGAGGATTCAAGGCATAAGAAGTTGGGGTCGAGGACTCTCGAAGCTCAAAGTCCATCTCAACCACTGATTACAGTGGACACGTGGCACCAAATCCCAAGGTCTCAAGACATGGTACTCCAGAGGAATTGAGTTGTAGGTTTCTTTGAGTCGAGAAATCCCAAAGGCCAGAGTTAATCTCGATAGTTGATCGGAAGATGATACGTGGAGGAAGGAGAGGATCTTCAGTAATTCGACACTCCAAGAGATCTGTAGAGAGGTGATTTGGAAATCCCCGAAGCCCGGAGTTGTGGAGAAAATTCTAGTTGTTGATCGGAAGAGGATACATGGCAGCAGATCCTGTAGTCCAGAAACTTGGTACTCCAAAAGGATTGAGAGTGTGGACAATTCGGAACTCCTGAAGCCCAAAGTCCTAGAGTTGATCACAGTCGTTGGTTAATGAGAAGGCATGGTCTGTTGATTTGTTGTTTGTGAGTTCGTCGGTCCAGAATTCTGACAGATCTATGAAGCAACGCTTCGAAAACTCTTGAAGCCCAGAGTCCCGTAATGGATCTCATTCATTGGATGTTGAGAAGTCGTGGACCATTGATCCACCGTTCTTCGTGAGTTTGTCAATTTGACGCTTCAGAGGATTGGAAGTTTGGAGTTGAGAGAACCTCCAAAGTTCCGGAGCCCCAAAGTCCCGAAGCTTCAGATAAGCACCTATCATCCTAGCGCTTGGTCATAGCCCGTGGTCACATGAGATTAGGGGCCAAAGAAAAAGGGCTAGTGCCCAGAAACTGTTTTCAAAACAAAAGAGGGCTTAGAGAAGGAGTCTGTTGGGTCCCGAATTGTATGCCCCTGCACCTAAAGATGTAAAGAAGGCATGTGTACCTTATGAGAGGATCCATCATGAGTCCGAGAAAAAAAATCATCTCCAAAAGAATATCACTTGTGCAAAGATCAACTTCACAAGAAATACAGTTTTTAGATATCCATAACTCTCTGCCCAAGACTCATATTTGAGCATGAAAGCAGGCGTTAGAAATGTCTTGAACAATAGAATATAATTTTTCACCCAAAAATTGGATCTGAACAGTCAAATTCTCAGGAAATCAATAGAAAGAAGTCTGATATATATTATTGAACCAAAATGGTTCAAGTTTTCATGAAATTGTTGAGATAGTTATCCTGACAAAGTTTTGTTGGTTGTACATTTTTGCAGAGTTAACATTTGTCAAGCATAACATAATCATCATAGAGTGCACAGAGATGGAGGATGCACATGAGGATTACATTCAGGAAGATGATATTAGAGGAATGGATGTCCATTTCAAAGTTTAAGGAGAAAACTCCAATGAACATGGACAAGGAAAGGATGAAGACATAAATCTAGTTGAGACCATCAGAAAATTGCAGACAAATGTTTAGAGTCACAAGGCTGATAATGAAAGGATTATGAAGGCCAAGGAATAGCAGGAATACTTCAACATGAATTTAATACAGATCCTTGAAAAAATGAGAAGTTGGATAAGAAGAGTAGCTCTAACAAATCAAGAAGCCAGAGGACCCCTGAGGAAAAAGGAAGATCCAAGAGTGATAGTAGACATCACCATCACTCTCAAAGACAATCCAAAAGCAGGGCACATAGCAGATCAAGTCCATCCCTTGTCAAGAAGCATAATAGGTGTGGGGTGGATGAATTGAAAGAAGAAATGAACAAGATCAAACCTCCTACTTTTGATGGAGAGCACAAGAAAGATGAAGATGTTGAGACATGGTTGTCGGGCATGAGAAAACATTTCCAACTACATAATTATTTTTCTCATGTGGAAGGAAGAATTGTTATTTATCAACTGAAAGGAAAGGAATCCATGTGGTGGGACCAGCTTGTGCAGGTGCAACACATTAAAGAGAAGAATGTGACTTAGAAGGAATTCAAAAAGTATTTTGAAAAGAAATACTTGAACAAGAGATATTATGACAAAAAAGATGAAAGAGTTCTTTGAACTCAAACTAGGCAGCATGACCATTGATGAGTATGAAAGGAGATTTTTAGAACTATTGAAGTATGTCTCCTTCATCGAAGATGAGACAATTAATATCCAGAGATATTTGAGTGGGATGCCATCTTTAATCAGTGATAAAATTCAATATGATGATCCTAAAACTTTGGAGTAAACCATAAGAAGAGCCAAGTGCTTATATGATCAGCATAAGAGAAAGCCTACTTTCCAAAGAGCTTGGGAAGACAATAATAAGTTCAAGATGGAACAGAGGAAGAAGGGGAACAAGCCACCATTCTTCAGAAATAGTTCTTAGGGACAACAAACCCCTAGAGAGCCCAAAATGACTGAGACAAGTGGGAAAAGGCCAAGGAAGACACCTATTAAATGTTGGAGTTGTAAAGGAGATCATTTGTATAGAGACTATACTCACAAAAAATATAAAGTGAGAGTTTTCCATAATGTACAGCAAGAAGAAACAGTGGAGGACATGGGAAAAAGTGTATCAAGGATCTATGCAACCCTGGACAACAAACAAGCAGAGTTTCAATCACACATGATTGAAGTAGAAGGTATGATCAATAACCATGCCTTTACCATTTTAATAGATTCATGAGCTAGTCATATCTATATAGATCCTAAGGTAGTGGAAAGATTTCAATTGCTAAGAATCAAGTATGGGAAATCTTGTTTGGTGCAGTTGGCTACAAGAGCCAAGAGAAAAGTTGTTGAGTTGGTTAAATCATGTCCAGTGGACATGAATGGGCTAAGTACCAAGGCAGATTTGAACATCCTACCCTTGGGTTCATATGATTATATAATTGGTATGGATTGGTTGGACCAACACCATGTTGTCTTAGACTGTCATAACAAGGCATTTACCTTCGTGAATGAGGAAGAGAACCCAAGAATAGTCCAAGGAATTCTCAAGGAATTTATTTTCTGAGAGATCTCAACAACACAACTAAAGAACTGCTACAGGAAGGGGTGTTAAATATTTGCAACTCATATGGAGGAAGCACCTAAGGATAAGGTGCCAAATCTTGAGGATCATGCAGTCCTGAAAGATTTTTAGGATGTGTTCATGAAGATACCATGACTACCCCCAAAGAGAGATATTGATTTCAATATAAATTTAATGCCTAGAGCAGCTCCAATATCCAAGACTCCCTATAGGATGAGTACACCAGAGTTGGAGGAACTGCAAATACAAGTTGAATAGATTCTGAAGAAGGGGTATATACGCCCAAGTGTATCAACTTGGGGTGCCCCAGTCTTATTTGTGAAGAAGAAATATGGGACATTGAGATTGTGCATTGACTTCAGACAATTGAACAAAGTAACTATAAAGAACAAGTATCATTTGCCAAGGATTGATGATATATTTGATCAGTTAAAGGATGAAAGGATATGCTCAAAGATTGATCTCATGTCAGGATACCATCAAGTAAGGATCAGAGATGAATACATCAACAAGACTACCTTCAAGACAAGGTATGGTCTTTACGAATTCACAGTGGTGCCATTTAGATTATCAAATGCACCAGTTGTTTTTATGTGCTTAATGAATGGTGTTTTCCGGGAATACTTAGACAAGTTTGTCATTGTCTTTTTGGATGAAATCCTTGTATATTCTAAGTAAAAATAAGAGCATGATCATCACTTGAGGATGGTGTTACAAGTGTTAACAAAGCACCAGTTGTATGCCAAATTGAGCAAGTGCTCATTTTATCAAAACCGAATTCACTATTTGGAGCATATCATATCCGAAGAAGGGATAGCAGTGGACCCTGAAAATATTGAATCTATTAAAGGGTGGACAACACTTAAGAATGTGACAGAAGTTAGATCCTTCATGGGTCTAGATGGCTACTACATAAGATTCATTCCAGGGTTTTCAAGGATTGCTCACCCAATCACTTTCTTGGAAAGAAAGGGGGTGAAGTTTCAATGGACAACATAATGTAAAAGGAGATTCCAACAATTGAATCTGTTGTTAACCAATGCTCCAATTATGATAATTGCATATCCTAATGAGGATTTCATGGCTTGCACAGATGCACACAAAGAAGGACTTGGTGGAGTCCTCAATCGGAATGGTTTTGTGGTATGTTTTGAATCCAGAAAATTGAAAGAGCATGGAAGGCTCTATGCCACTCATGATTTGGAGTTGGAAGCCATAGTACATGCCTTGAATAAGTGGAGGCACTATCGCATGAGAAAAAGGTTTGAGCTGAGGACAAACCATAATGGTCTGAAATATCTATTTGATCAACCAACTCTAAATTCCATACAAAGTAGATGGTTAGAGTTTCTCTATGAGTATGACTTTGATATCAAACACATCAAAGGAAAAGAGAACAAAGTGGTCGATGGACTCAACATGAGAGTGCATGAACTGCATGATACATCTATTAGCATGTATCAAATTATTCTTAAAGGAAAAAAAATTGAGGCTACAAAAACAGATTTGCAGTACATGGAGATAGTAACAAAATTACAGCAAGGTAAAATGCAGCAGAAGGTTGAAGATTATAAATTGGGAAATGATGAAATTCTCTTGTACAGGAACATAATTTATGTACCCAATTCTCACGAATTGATGAGTATTATATTGAGAGAGATGCATAATGTACCTTATGTTGAACACCCAGGATATCAAAAAACCATTGCCATTGTCAAGAGCCAATACTATTGGGCAGACATGAAGAGGGAAATTTCTTAGTACATTGCTAAATTTTTGCAGTCTCAAAAGGTCAAGGATGAGCATAGACACCTAGCTGGGTAGCTGCAACCATTACCTATCCCTGAGTGGAAGTGGGAAGTGGTGACAATAGACTTCATGACCAAATTGCCCAAAACAAGCAAACAACATGATTCTATCATGGTGGTGGTGGACAAGCTTACTAAAGCTATCCATTTCATTCCAATGAAGATTACTCAAAAGGAAATCAATGTTGTTGATATTTATATGAGTGAAGTAGCATCCTTGCATGGCATACCCAAGACAATTTTTTTTGACATAGACCCAAAGTTCACCTCAAAGTTTTGGAAGGGATTATTCAAAGGGTTCAGAACAAATCTGAACTTCATCACAACTTATCATCCCGAGTCTGATGGGAAAAAAGAAAGGGTGAACCAAGTGATAGAGGATATGTTAAGAATGTACGTGATGGACAAACCATCTAAATGAGAAGACTATCAACACTTGGTAGAATTTTCTTACAATAATGGGCACCAAGCATCTCTGAAGATGAGTCCATTTGAGGCATTTTATGGCATAAAATGCAACACACCAATAAGCTCGGA
This sequence comes from Picea glauca, assembly GCA_000966675.3. Lineage (NCBI taxonomy): Eukaryota > Viridiplantae > Streptophyta > Pinopsida > Pinales > Pinaceae > Picea > Picea glauca. The sequence continues at coordinate 21,502 of JZKD02S1854117.1, forward strand.
CAACTCAGCTAATAGAGCAGTGATTGGGCCAGAGTTTCTTAGGGAAATGGAAGAGCAGATGCCAAAGATAAAACTAAATTTAAAGGCTGCTCAAGACAGGCATAAAAGCTACGCTGAGAAGGGAATAATTCACAAAGAATTATGTATTGGTGATCATGTGTTTTTGAAAGTGAAGGCCAATAGAAGTTCCCTGAAGTTGGGAAACTGTTCCAAATTGGCAGCTCGTTACTGTGGGCCATTTGAAATCCTAGAAAGGATTGGGTTTGTAGCTTATCTGCTTACATTACCTGCATCTATGACCATTCATAATGTATTCCATGTATCATTGCTTAAGAAATATACACCTGATGTTAATCATGTTATTGATTGGAATGTGATTCAGGTGGAGAAAGAAGACGCTTTTCAAGTGCATTTGATACGCATTTTGGACCAGAAAATCAAGTTGATCTGAAATCAAGCCATCGAGCTTGTAAAATTCCAATGGAACTAGTACGGTCCCGAGGATGCAACTTAAGAACACGAAGAGACCATGTGGACAGAATACCTGCATGTTTTTGAATATTTTTGAAAATCCTGATGTAATAGGTAAATATGATGCACTGAGGACAGTGCATAAATAAGGAGAGGGGATTATAATACCCCAAGGCCATTGCCCTGCTGAATTGTAATTATTTTTATAAGCTGGTGAGACAAGTGTTTATAAGTTGGGAGGCTTATGTGAATATTAGGCCAGAGAGCCTAGATGCTAAGGCCAATGAGCCTATGTTTGTATATTTAAATACTCATATCATTAATATAAATACATCGATGTGTGTAGATCGACCACAAAGAAAGAGTTATGGGGGACTAAGCTCCACTAGGAAGGGAAATGGAAGGGGCTAAGAGGCTAGGAAAAAGGGCTAAGCTTGTGGGCTTATCTTTAAGGGAATATTGTAATATATTTTCTAAAAGACTAAGGTTTGGTAAATAAATGAAGTTATCCTAAGTTTCTATGGGAAGGGGAATGAATGATAAGTGGAGCTCATGCAACTTCATGAAGACAGGTGCCTGATTTGGGACATGCAGTATTATGTGGGAAATCAATTCATTGTGGGGGTTATCTCTGTCATTCTTTCCATGATCCCCATTCACTCACGCACTCGGACACTGAGTATCCATGCAATCAACCACTTCCTCCATTGTTTACCTCTGCAAGCTCTGAAAATTGCAAACCCCATGAAGTTAACCCGTACTTTTCCTGTGAAGCATAGCATGTCTGCAGAGTGCCTGAGCCATATCGCACCCCAACCATTTTTTTGTTGCTACCCACGCTTTTCTCTAGACTGTTGTGGCTTGCTTTCATTACCAGAGCCCATACCCGATTTTGATGTTGTTATTACCCTGACTGGATTGGCTTGGGAGCTAGACTGAAGAAGCAGGTTGTCATGCCTGTGAGAAACTCTCTCCAGGTGAGAGAGGTTGTTGGAGAAGTGATTTTCCTAGAGGGAACCTCATAGCAGTTGTAGTGCTCTGAGACTTCTTGTTTGGCATGTTGTTGAAGACCTGGAAGGGGAGTGGGGCAGTCGAAGGATTGTAAAGCAAAGAAGGGGAACACTCCCTGGGGTGGTACATGCATGTGGGGAATGGGAGACTCTAAGATATGGATGTGAGTGGACTCCTAGGGACAAAATCCTTCCTGGATACTTTGTAACCTCAGCCTAGCCTATGATTCCCTTTACCCTGGGTGGAGTTTAGTTCCAGCTCGGGGGTGACCCACTACTGATAGCTTGGAGTAGTGTGGTCTAAGGCTGGGAGGTTCGTGGAAGGTATGCACATAGTTGGTGGCCTTCTTAAACATATAAGTACTTTTTATATATGCTTAATTACATGTTGTATGTTACACATGTGTTTATTTACTGTGTGTTTATGTGTGCTTCTGTGTATGTTAACATAAAGTAGATGTTTAAATTTAATGTATTAAGTATGATATTTTCCGCAAATGAAAGTGAGTCTTTTTGTAAGGTGGCATGGCCCGGCCTTAGGATGGCTGGGGATGCTACAAATTTATATCAGAGCTCAAACAGAGCAGAATTGTAGTATCATGGCCCAACTTGGGTGGCCAGGGATGCTACATAAACTATTACAAAAGAATATATAAACCTAGACATAACACATTATTCATATAACACATAAAATTTATAAGTGCATTAAGCATAATTTGAAATGCATAACTAACCATTCATACAAAAATTGTCATTTTTTAAATGTTGTTTTTCAAGTTCCTTGTTCTCTTACTCACACTTAGCAATAGATCAATTTGATGTCTAGCTTTGTAAAGTACCTTGCCTACAACATTTGATCCAACAATTCATCAATCCATGGCAATGGCTAACATTTCTTAAAATTATATATTGTTCAATGTGTGGTAGTGAATAAGCATTCTCCAATTTCCATCCTTCTTGGCTCTATGTTGATTAGTGATCCACAAGGTGAAGCACTAGGATTTACTAATCCAAGAGATGTTGCAAGTATTTCTTCATCTTTTTATCTTTAGGTTGTCAATACAATCCAATATTGGGGAACTATTTCTTGTCCATATCAATTTGGACCTAGTTTGCCACCTACATTTCAACTTTTTCAACATATATAATACGAATACACATTGAGGTTGAAATATAAGTTGGTAAGACAATTGATATTGTAGTTGATATGTCAACTTATATATAGGTTGATATTAGGATTAGATAGTGGGTGGAAATATGGGCTATTATAAGTGTCAAACATAATGAGATATAGGTATAAAATTTCATTTTCACCTAACATAATTGATGATATATCTATATGAAATTTAAATTGGTAATTGACATAAATTGGGGTGAAAACATGAAATTAGGTAACATTTTTTCTTGTTTTTTAATGAAAGAAACTGCAAATTTTTATGTTTCTTAAACTTCAATCCCTCTAAACTCATTGAGAATTCCCCTTTAAAATAAAAAATAGACTTGTAGAGAATTTTCTGTACTCATATTTCTTTAAAAATATATTTATGGACATATAGTGAGAGAAATCTAATGTTTATTTATGGACAATATTTTGTGATTTTTTGGATTTAAATACTATGTTTTATTATTTATTGAAAAAAAAAAAAAAAAAAATAGTTTAGTTATTTTTTAATTGTTTTAAATTTTCTTTTTGATGTTATTATTACCAAAAAAATTTAAAAAAAAAATTGGAAAAGGATAATCTAAAGAATTGTACTATAATTTTCATTAATTTTTTTGATATTATAATTTTGATAATATTAAATTTCCCGAAGTCCCAAACTTTTGGAAATCTCCCGAAGTCCCAAACTCTGAAGTTAATCTAGATAGTTCGTGTTTGAGGACACGTGTCTGTAGATAAGCCTATTCGAGAATTCAACGTTCGGGGGATTTGTGGTGTAG
>JZKD02S1854128.1:0-13450 GCA_000966675.3 Picea glauca
AAAAAGTGGAAACTAACATCCTTCTAACTAAATATTCTATTTCATTGCAGGAGGTTCGAGAGAGAAGAAGAAATGGTATGTGCACCTGATTTCTGACGTTTTTCCTTGTCGCTCTGGTGTTTGAGCTCCAATCCAAACAACTCCCTCACGAAGTCAAACTTGCAAGAAGAAAGAAACCTCCTTATAATACTATCTATGATTAGGTAATAGCAACCCTACCTATTGATAACTTACACAAAGTGATCATATGAACAAGAAATGAATAAGACATTATAAGATAAATAGGCCAAGTTTTGATAAGACATTTACAACCTGATGATGCTACAATCCTCCAAGCTTCTTTCTTCATCCCTTGAACATGAATCCACCTCATATTCTTTAAAAAGGTTTGGTTCTCTTTCACAAGATCGTAGTTTTGATGTATTCCTCCTTTTTCCCATCCCCCTCACTTTGAAATGGTGTGGTTATATAGATGTACAAAGGGCTAACCACTAGGATAAACCAAGAGTGTAGTTGAGGATAAGGTGGATTAGGTTAGGATTTGATTTATCTTCATGGTTATGCTTTCTCCAATATAGGATGGAAGAAGGCTCTAATCATATCTTTATGAAAAAAAGAAAACAAAATCATAACCATACATAACTTCATATATTGGTTATGGTTTCTCCAATTTACTGTGGTCAGAATTCTCCCCCTAAAGGAAGGTTGAGTTCCTCTCACTTGGGTTTCCTACAAGTGAGACAACCTATAATAAATGCACACTAAAATCCTCCTAACTAAATATTCTATTTCCTAACGGGAGGGTTGAGAGAGAAGGAGAGAAGGTATGTGCACCCGATTTATGACATTCGTCCTTGACGCTCCAATGGTTGAGCTCTAATCCAAATAGCTCCCTCATGAAGTTAAAATTGCAAGATTGGAGAAATATCCTCCTAATAGTATCTATGGTTAGGTAATAGAAACCCTACCTATTGATAACTTAAACAAAGTGATCAGACGAACAAGAAATGAATAACACATTATAAGAGAAATAAGCCAAGTTCTTATATTTAATGAAAAGCAAGAAGCTTACAATCTGAAGATGTTGCAATCCTCCAAGCATCTTTATTCATCCCTTGAATATGAATTAAACTCAATTTATTCACATAAAAAAAATGTTTGGCTCCCCTTGACAATATCATAAGTTTGATATGCTTCATTTCCCATCCCCTCTCACTCTGAAATGGCCTATTTATATTGATGCAGAAAGGGATAACCACTAGGATAAACCAAGAGTGTAGTTGAGCATAAAGTGGAGTATTTTAGGATTTGAGTTATCTTCATGTTTATGATTGCTCCAATATAGGAAGGAAGAAGGCTTGAATCATATATTGATGCAAAAAAGAAAACAAACCCAAAACCATCTATAACTTCCTCGAAGATTCCCTTTAGATTCATGGATTTTGACCAAATTTGCTTGGATTCTCTCCTAGATAGGTGTATAGGGCATCCAAGACACCCACTTAACACTGTAGTAGGAGTATGGACCCCCCCCTACATGGGCAGGGTATTCCATGGTCAAACAGAGCCAGGACTGAGTGGAAAAGGTCAGATTTGGAGGGTTTTTAAGGTGTCTTATTCTTCTTTATGCTCAAGGGGATGTAATGGATCATTCTTGCATGGTGTTTAGGTGGAGACACTTAGGAAAAGTGAAAAAAAAGGTAAAACACTTATCAGAATGGACCATGTAATTTCCGACACTAACGTCACTGAGAAAAGTGAAGTGATACACTTAGCAAAGGGTGACAAAATGGTGTATAATAGACACCAATCCCATTTACAAAGTTTTTCAAGCACCCACTTACCTGGAACCAACCTGTTACACATATGAAGACATCAATCCTCAACCTTGCACCACCATGCCACCCTAAAATAAATTATTCAATGTTTGGATAATCACAAAATCTCATATTCTTTAGAAATCATCTTTATTAATTCTTGTAAATGTTATTTCTGTAACAATTGCTCTTGTAAATGCATTTTGTAATTGTTGATTCCTATAATAGATTATTTCTTGTAGATGCACTTGTGTAGAAACATACTTCCTGTATATGCAATTAGTAATTACTGACTCTTATGACTGCCTATTTCCTGTAGCATCTTCCATGTAACTGCATATTCATGTAGCTTCCTATTTCTTGCAGTTGCATATTCCTATACTTATTTATTTCCTATAGGTGCACTTCTGTAATTTTACTAACTCCCATGACTGCCTATTTCCTATAGCATATTTTCTGTAACTGCATATTCATGTAGTTTCTTATTTCCTATAGAAGATTTCATGTAGTTGCATGTTCCTAAAGTTGTATGTTCCCTGTAGATGCACTTTTGTAACATCTTATTTCCTGTAAATGAAATTATGTAATTACTGCCTATTTCTTGTGACTTCTTATTTCATGTAACTGCATATTCATGTAACTTATTATTTCCTGTAGAAGCTTTCCTATAACTATATATTCTTATAGCTTCCTATTTCATGTAACTGCATATTCCTATAGCATCCTATTTCCATCACTGTTTCACTCTTCCTTTTCTCACACACAACACTTAGTTCTCTAATCTGCTCATTTTTCTTAACTCAAATTAACCCCCTCGTGGTCATTGTTTTCACACATTACTCTTCGGATTGAGAAAGTATTTATACTAAATCCTATACATTTTTACCATGGTTTCACTGCCCATAGAAAGAAGAATACAATGGTGTAAAACCATAGTATTTTCTTAACCATGTCAATACCTTGACCATAATAATAGACCATTTCATATTTCATTCCCTGAACAATACTTGATGTTTGAACTCCACCAAAAATAACTAATATCATCTTGAAAAATTCAATGCAATCACGTCCTTTCGTTAGCAAATCGTTACCAATAATTCATTACCAAAATCTCAAGTTCTTGTAATCAACATGTTATTACCAGAATCCTGAATTCCTATAGTCAACACGTTATTACTGGAATTTTAGTTATTATTACAGGAATTTTGAATTCCTCCAGTTGAAACATTTTTACTGGAACTTTAGTTATTATAGGAATTCCAAATTCCTGTAGTCGAAATGTTACTACCATAATTTTAGTTATCACTGGAATCATGAATTCTTGCACTTCAACAGTTATTACCAGAATTTTGAATTCTTGTAGACAGACATGCTGGAGATGCACATACTAGCAACTATAATACATCACTCAACTAATGACCTCAATAACACCTATTTCCACATCAACAGTCTAGAAATCACTTTGACATCATTGACACTTCACTCATTGTCACATGCACACAACCATTTTCACATCAATGACAATACTTTATAAACAGTCCTTGCAAATGAATTATTATTTTCTTAGAGTTGAACTTATTTGTGCACCATTGAACAATTTATTTGATGTCTCTCACTCCCAAAACAAAACTTGCTAATGCTATTCCTGAGTTCCAAATTAAGTTTGTTTTATTCTCGGCATGAGAAAGAGATTTGTAGTAATTGTATTCCTTAGACCACTAAAACTCTTGATCCTCACACCCAAGTTTGTTTAACCTATCTCCACAATACAACTCTTTTTATGCTTTTGGCTTTGATAATTGGTGGTGATACTATCGATATTTACGGCTTGGAATATTAGTTTTTACTTAAATTCACCATGTATTGTACTAATAATTCAATCAATCATATATATTTCTTTTAATATTGTTGTCTTGCATGAGATTTAAATTTATTGCATGTTTTAATGAATGTTTCGTAAATTTAATAACGAGATTATTCTTACACAAGTGGTAGCTAATGTGGTGAGGACAATAAATGTGATGAGAAGTGGTGATGTGATGTCATGGTGGATGAAAAATGTTAAGTATGTGAGTGTAAAATGAGGAATGGATAGTGAAAATTGCATAACATGGTACTGCGGACCTGTGGACCTACGAACATGGATATGAGGAAGAGTAAGGAGGTCTACACCGAAACTAGAAATATGGCTAAGTATTAGAACTAGTCGTTTTTTGGATCAAATAAATAAAAGGTGCATTTTGGAGAACATGAGACTTTGAACCTGTGGACCTAGAGACTAGAAAAAGGTTATCGGATGGTAAGTGGCCCCACATCTGCTTTTTATGAAAATTGGGTAAGTGTTGAAAAAGTGAAAAAGGTACAATTTGGGAAACACAAAAGTGAGAAGTGCAATTTGGGGAACACGAGATTGCAAAATTTGGACCTACAGACCTGCAGACATGTGGATATAAGACTTACGCTAATCCCCGCTATGCATTACTTGAAAATTGGCTAAGTGTTGGAAATATTTTGATAAAGGAGAAAAAAAAAAGAAAAAAAAATACAAAAGGGTAAAAATAAAGAAAAAAACAAGGGAAGAATCATATGGAAGGTTAAATGAGAAAAAAAAATGATCACAAATATGGATTAACATTTGGATCCAATTGTGGGATAGAGACCCCCTCTGGGTTACTGAGAATCTAGAATCATTTTTCCATTGGGCCAAATTGAGTCAAAGGAAAAAAAAGAAAACAAAACTAAAAATATATACAAAGAGTACCAGGAATGACAATGTACAATTTTTTTACTAAGGAAGAGTCATTAAAAAAAGTGTTTCAGATGTTTCCCATTGACAAGAAACGATTGAATTATTCCCTTCATATCCTTGAGAAAGTATGAATTATAACAAAATTAATTTTTCAATTTGATATGGATTGATCCATGTAAATGTGTTGAACCTGCACATAACAGATTTAGCTAGAAAATACCACACACATTTGTAGAAAGAAATTGAGAAAGAAGAAGCAAGAGAAAAAGAATGGAAGAATTATCATTAACCATATGAATAATGAATAATTTACACATGATATACTTTGTAGAGCTCAACCAATGTGCACTGGAGGTGAATCTAATGCACCATATTGGTGGTCTAGAGTGATCTAGACACACACCAATAGTTATAGGAGTGAATTGCTACCTAGTCTAGTCTCTCGGACAATTATGTGAGCGAACTGCCACCTAGCTAAGTTAACTAGTCTAGAAATATTCAATTAACTGACTGAAAAAGAGTGAAGTGAGGAGGAGATCAGGGAATCATGGGTAATGCACTAGTCTGGTGATGATCCCAAGGACAATGTGCATTAGTTGGGGATGATCCCAATGTTGCATGGTGAAAAAACCAATGCAACATCTAGACTCCACTCAACTAATCAAACTGAAGTGAAAACTAAAGAGAATATTCTCCTAGAGGAATATTCTCCCTAAAATTTAGGAGATTAGATAAAGACTATTAAACATAGGAAAAACCTTAGGAAAAAAAATCCTAGGTGTGTGTGAAGTAACTCCAACACCCCCCTTGAACATCACTATGGTGAAAATAAATAATGGTTCCCGACAACGAGGCCATGTTAGGTACCCAAATACAAAAGATATACTGAACTAAAGTGAGAAAAGAGGGAAAACCTTATGGGAAAACCCCCCTCTCAAGGCATAATGTATGTAAAAATAAGAACTGATAGTTGTTAGGAAATTGTGTCCTTCACTCCAAGATGACTTCGCAGAGAATGGAACTTTTGCTCAGTGAAGGTCTTGGTGAAGATTATGTCGTATGTTCTATTAAAGGACGGAACTGTAGGTCGATGATCCCCTCATGTAATAAGTCTCGAATGTAGTGCATGTGGATATCAATGTGCTTCGTTCGTTGCCTCTGAACTGGATCTCTGCAGAACTTCATAGTGCTCTAGTTTTCACATCAGATGACGATCGGCCGATGAAACTAAATGCTCAACTTAGTGAGAAAATATTGTAGCTACATAGCCTGAATGGTTATGTTAACTACCCCTCTGTACTCTACCTCATCTGAAGATAGAGAAATATCAGCCTTCTTCTTGCTCGATCAACAGATAGGCCTGGAACCAAGACTGAGTGAGTAACCATATGTGGACTTGCGATCAATGTTATCACCATTCCAGTCAGAATCAATGAACTCGATGAGATATAATGTAGAGTATACTGCATAATAAATCCCAAAGATGATGGTGCCATGCATGTATCGAAGGATACGCTTTGCATCCTTCCAATGTAGCTCATGCATCTCATGCATGAACATGGAAACTGCACCAAATGCATAGGAGAGGTTTGGCCTAGAGTGTGTGAGATATAACAAGCTCCCCACTAGATTTTTCTACAATGTGTTGTCAACCAGTGGAGTGTCCCCACCATCCTCAAGTTTGACTCCTGATAGGAAAGGAGTCAGAGCAGACTTTCACTCTGTCATGTGAAATCTCTCAAGGAGATCTCATGCATATTTGTCCTGAGACAGTTTGATGCCTGATGCATCCTAACTGATCTCAAGTCTAAGGAAGAAGTGTAATGGACCCATGTCCATCATCAAGAACTTGTCATTTAGAATCCTCTTAACTGCAACAATCATTGAAGTCAATCAACCGATGATAAACAAATAATCAACATATAGAACTAAGAGTAGAAGTGAATCAATCATCATGAGAATGTATACATTTGTGTCTAATTTACAATGTAAAAAAATTTGTGATAGCAGGTAGGATTCCATCTTGGCATACCATGCCCTCGGAGCCTGCTTGAGGCCATAAAGAGATTTCTTCATTTGACAAACCAAAGATGAATCCTACATAAATCCTTAGGGTTGCTCCATATATATCTCATTAGTGAGATCACCATGAAGTAATGGATTCTTCACGTCCATATGATGGACTTCCCATCACTTGGTTTTCGCAATGGAAAGTGCCAAACATATGGAATCCATCTTCACTACTAGAGATAAGGTCTCATCATATTCAATGCCATGCACCTACCGAAAGACTTTGGAAATAAGTGTAGATTTGTATCTACTAATCTATCCATCCATTGTGCTCTTGGTATTGTAGACCCATCTGCACCTGACAATTTTCCTTCCAGAAGGAAGGGGAACCAGATCCCAAGTCTAGTACTCGATGAGGGAGTTGTACTCCTCCTGCATGGAAGATTCCCAAAAGAGATTTCCAACATCCACGCCATAAGACTGTAGATATGAAGACTAAACCAATAAAAGATGCCTATAGGGAAATGGTTTAGTGGAAGTGAGTGAAATAGGAAGCTCCTCAAAATCAGATCGAGTCCTCCTAGTATTGGCTGGATCACCAACAAGATCCCCTCCATCCTGAAGAGTAGTCTAGGCCCACTTGGGCCTCTTCTCTCGCTCTACATATACATATGGATGCACTGACTCTACATCTAATTGTACTAACTCTATATATGGATCATTTGAATCCTTTGAATCATAACTCTCATTTGAAGAAGAGTCGACATGTGCATGTTCATCATCTCGTACATGTGGAAGAATGAAGGTGTTTGCATGCGGCTGTTGAGGTACATTTGTGACACTTTCCTCAAATTGGACACTTCACTCAATGATGGGTCGGTCCGAGGAAATATCAATAAGTATGTATCCCTTCACACCATCGGGGTATCCAACAAAGATACACTCAATTCTATGTGGATCAAGTGCCTTCCTCTTTTCAGAGGGAATCTGGGCCCATGCACGTGAACCAAAAATATGAAAGTGGGTCACTTCCAATTTGAGGCCTCTCCAAGCCTCATAGGGAGTCATATCCTTGACAAAAATATGGGGATATATGTTTTGGATGTAGGTTGCACTATTAAGTGCTTTGGCCCATAATCTCTGTGGAAGTGAATTTTCATGCAACATGCAAGATGCCATCTCTTTTAGAGATCTGTTTTTCTGCTCAACAACTCTATTTTGTTTCAGAGTGTAGGGAACTGTGTGTTGCAACTAAATCCCTGCCTCATGAAAAAAATTATAGATCTCATGATTGAGATACTCTCCCCCATTAGTAGTTCAGAGGACTTTTATTTTCTTTCCTGACTATGTCTCAACCAAGGCTTTGAAATCTTTGAGGTGTTGAAAGACCTTTGCTTTTTGCCTGAGAAAGTAAATCCATGTGAAATGTGAGAAATCATCAACAAAAATGATCACATACCTCACTTTTTTTATTGATGGATGCGAAAAATGGCCCATGAGGTCACTATGGATCATATCTAAAGGAGAGGAATCTCTCTGAGTCTTTCATTTGTCGAATTTCTCTTGAGGGTGTTTTCCAAGAACACATCCCTCATGGATTCCTTTGGACAAATGGATGTCTGGTAGACCATCAACCAATATTTTCTTTCCAAGTTTTTGCATATATTTGAAATTAAAATTCACTAACCTTTCATGCCATATCCTACTGCTTTCATCAGCATGGGTAAGCAGTAAAGAAGAATCTGGTTCAATAAATTGAGAAAATGTATACAATATAGATTGATAATTTACCTCACCGATAGCAACCCTGGAATTGGTTTTCATGTCATAGATTTCCATTGCATTAGGTGTGAATATGAATTTATTTTTGGTGTCATAATTCTTCATCTGATACACAGAGAGAATATTGAGGGAAAGTTTGGGAACGTGCAACACATTCTTGAAGCTTTCATTGGTGAGTTCAATCCTTCCTTTGTCGATGACCTCGACTGGAGAGTTGTCCCCCATCAAAATAGGAGGACCTTTGCATGCATCTGATGCATAATAGATTTTTTTTGTGGGATCCATGTGATGTGATTCTCTTGAATCTACGATCGAAGCATCGAGAGAGGAGTTGATGGAAATCAAGGCATGGCTAGAATTTCCTTTCTTGGGATTCTGATCTTCTTGGCACCCTTGGGGATGCGATCTCCAAGGTTGTTTTTCTGAAGTATTTGATTCATTAGATATATTTTGTTTTGCATTCATGTGGATTATGGATGGAATCCTTTATGGCAGTATGTGAATTTCTCCCCTTTTCTTCCCTTTCTGCCTTTGGATCCGAAGGAAGTGGTGAAGGGTTTTGAGTACCTTTCCTTCTTCAGATTTGCATGAGCTTTCCTTTTGTATTTATATTTATATTTCTGATATTGATGGCTTCCATATTTCATAGTAAGTTCATGTGCCTTTGGGCCTTTGATTTTTCCCATGTTGATGAGCTTGGTTTTCTCTTGTGTCAGAGATTCGATAAATTCCTCAAGAGAAGGCATCTTCTAGGTGGCTTCAGAGGCAAATTTGACTGAATGGAATGTGGATATGAACATGGATAATTCAAGACCAATTTTGGATAGAATGGTGAGAATCATTTTTTTCTCTTCCTTAGATTTATCAACCCCACAAGCTTTGAGTTGTGACAGTAAATCCTTGTATTTTGTAAAGAAATATTGGACATTGTCGAAGCTTTTTGGATCCAATGTGAGAAATTTCACCTCAAGCATGTGTCCCCTCATATAATATTTTTTTCCAAAGAGCCCTTCCATAGTGTTCCAGGCTTCATTGGGGGTTTTACAAGAAGATATGTGAAAAAGGAGATCAGGAGAAATGAGACTGCAAATTGTTCTGAATGCTTCATCCATTCAATTTAGATACTTGGATTTTTCTATGGATGATTTTAGTTTTGTCTCTGTAATCATGTTCAAACTATACAATCCTCTACTTCGAAGATGCATAACCATATTCTCCTTCCATGAAAATAAGTTGTAAGGTGTAAGAATGAATTCTTTTGGGAATTCCATTTTTCCGCTGCCTTCAATCTTTAGTACCTGCAAAAAATAATTTGGTGTAGATTTTCTTAGCAGTCTGTTGGCTCTAATACCATCTAAATGTGTTGAACCTACACAAAATATATCTAGATAGAAAATACCACACACATTTGTAGAGATAAATTGAGAAACAAGAAGCAAGAGAGAAAGAATGGAATAATTCTCATTAACCGTATGAATAATGAATAATTTACACATGATATCCTCTGTATAGCTCAACCAATGTGCATTGGAGGTGAATCCAATGCGCCATAGTGGTGGTATACAGTGATATGGACACACACAAGCATTTACGGGAGTGAACTTCCAACTAGTCGGGTCTTTCGGGCAGTTACATGAGTGAACTGCCACCTAGTTGAGTTAACTAGTCTACCAGTCTCCAGTTAACTGACTGAAAAAAAGTGAAGTGAGGAGGATATTAGGGAATCATGGGTAATGTTCTATTCTGGTGATGCTCCCAAGGAAAATGCACATTAGCTAGTGATTATCCCAATGTTGCATGGTGACAAAACTAATGCAACCTCTAGACTCCACTCAACTAGTCAAACTGAAGTGAAAACTGAAGAGAATATTCTCCTAGAGGAATATTCTCCCTAAACTTTAGGAGACTAGATAAAGAGTAATAAAAATAGGAAAAAAATTAGGAAAAAGAAATCCTAGGTGTGTGTGAAGTAACTCCAACAATCCAAAGAGCTTCAAATTTCGTATGGAATGATGGTTTTCCTTTTTATTTGTACCACAACAAAACTAATTGATCCTTCCAAAAATATTTTGAAGTTTCACTTTTATCAAAATATTTCTGGACAACTTCTTGTCTTTTACTTATTTCCAGTATTGCTTGTTCCCTCTTTTCTTCTAATTCTAGGAGTTCATTATTTTAGCACATTAACTTGTCAAAGCCTTAGGATTTGTGGTTTATACCTTAAGTCTACAAATTTTGCCTATCTCTCCTCCTTTTGCAGACCTGATCATAAGTTTTCCCTCTCGGCTTGTAGTTTTCTTCTGTTCGCCCTTATCCATTTGATCGACCTGTTTTTCCTTGGTAGCTTGCGTGAGAAATAGCGTCCATGAACCTCTAAGTTTTCCATAAAATCGATCACTTTTCTCTTTGCCTCTGTCATTGATCCTTTCATTTTCTCAGGCCCCACAATCATCCAATTAATTGTTTACAGGTCACAGTCATGAGCACCAAGTGCAACACATGAAGCGTTTTGATGTGGTCTCAAATCAGGCGAGCGGGCAAGCAGCAGTTTTTCGTAGTTTCGCGAGATGGAGCGGTCAAGGAGAAAAGTAATCAGATGACGTGAAATGTGAAGTCACGAAATGATCTAGGTCATCTAATCATGAATATCCTAGGGTCATTGATCTTCATTGACAATTTTCATAGGATCGGGAATCGGGAGTTTGGGGTTCTCATCATTAAGGTGCATCCATAGCTCGAAATCCCGAAACCCAAAAAGTCGATGGTTTCAATCTAAGCCATTCAGATTAAGGGACACATGGTGTCGGCTCAGCATGATTGCAATTTTTTAGATTGGGTTTCAGAAGTGGAACATGATGCGAGACCCTTGAAATGCGAAATCGTGAAACATTTGAGAAATGGCCCTGTGGTCTCTACATGTGATCACATGAGAAGTAGGTCCAAGAAGAGGGGCCAACACTCATCGCTAGTTGGGGTTTCATGTCGTCAGGGAAAATATCATGGTTGTCCTTTTTGAAGCAGGATCAACCACCGATCTCAAAGGTTGTTTCGCAATTTTGGGCATCACAATGTTGGAATCAAGTTGGAGTGAAAACTCCTGAAAGGAAAAGTCCTGACAACACCTTTGGATGGAAGCTCTAGGTTGTGGCTTGAGGTCACATGAAATATTGGAGCGATAGAGTGGAGCTGCACCAAAGGCTGAGAGTGCTTGTGTTGAATGTAGAAGGAAAACAACATGGACAGAGATGTTGAGGCCATTTTGAGGAATTCATGGGCACCACCAAAAGAATTCCTGGGTGTCAGGATGCATCCTGTTCCCAATGAAAGCAGTTAATTGAAATGAGGGGAGGTAGTTGAAACCTCATTTCACCCCATAAATGGAAAGCATGGAAGAGCTCATCATGGAGGCAGACTGTCAACCCAGGGTCCCCCTATCAACGGATTCTCCTGCAAAGCCCATACCAATCCGAGATCATGTTTGACAGAAGAGTGCAAGTGCGGTCTGACAAAGGAAGATGCAGATGCCAAGCCTTGAATACAGTTACCAGAGCGTGCTTATGTAGGGGGGCGAGTTGATTTGAGTATATATACACAGTTTTTATATTTTGTAAAGGTTGATGGTAGAGAAAAGCTTATGTATTGTAATGTTTTAATGAAGCTCCTGATTCCTAGTTATGTGTTGTAGCCTGAGACTTCTTGTTTAATAACAATCAACCTTCTTATTCTGTCTTATCTGCCTCTGTTACTGATATAGTTCATGAATGATTGATTCACATGGATTGTTGTGACAGTATTATGTTGAATGTTGGAATGTAATGTTGTTATGATTTCTTTCAGTATCCTTGAGATTTGAATCCAAGAGCACCTTGTGTTTAGGTTTTTCTTCCTTAGGCTGCTAGAAAACTTGATGTTCACAACATACCTCTACATTTTCCTCATCGAATTATTCCTCCTAATCACCCTTACTAAAACCTACTGACTAAATTTAAACTAAGACCTCACCTTCTTGTGCATATCAACCTAGTTTTCTGAGTTAGTGATGATATTTTCTTGAGATTGTGCCCATTTGACCCTTTTTTAACCAACTCATGACATAAAATACTGATGGGTATCAGGCTTACCTCTGCTGCAATCCAGGGGTGATTTCTAGTGATAACATTTCTGGCACCGCTGTCGAGGACAAAATTGATGATTTTCCGTGGGATTGAACACCAAATCTTACTAGTTTTGAAGGTGCATCAGAACTAAGTACATTTAAGATTGCAACTGTGCACCTGGTGACTCCATTGTGGTGACTCCACTGTTTCAGCTGTGGCTTCCAGAGGAAAACACACGAGGCCTACTCCATAACTGCCTCTAGAAACACCTAAAGCTGACCCATCGAAAATTATCTGAAAGGGAAAGACCCCTCGAGAAGGTACTTCTACTGTCGAACCAGGTATTTTTGATGATTTCCATTGCCCTCCTGTAGAACTCCGATATATTCTTCTCATTATCCTATTATACAAACTGTTGGAGTTTCCCGAAGTTTAAAGTTTGGGAGTGTTCCTATTGAGTTTTCCCCTCCTAGTCTAGGATTGGAGGGATAAATCCTTGTCACTCCTCTCTCCCCTAAAATTGTGTCGTGGTTTAGAACCAATGCCTCAGGAGATTTTCCTACCTTGGGCTTTACCACCCCTCCTCATATTACTGTTGCTACTACAGAAAGGGAAACCGCTTTTCCCTCAAGCCTTGTAGCCTTTTCTCTAAACCCTCTGTTGTGTCCCTTTCCTCCCAGAAACACACCCCCAGTTTCCCCTATTCAAACTCCTTCCCCTCCTAGTTCTCCTCCACCTATTATCCCTATGGAAGGAGAAAATCCCCCCATGACTAGAATGAAAGATATAATAGTTGCTAGGTATGCCCCCCTAGTTTTTCCTCAACCTCTGAATTCTCTCCCAACAGATGGCTACCTTAAGAAGTTTCCCAATTTCACAGGAGAGGGAGACGTAACTGTAGAAGAACACCTTGAAGACTTTTACAGTTTTATAGATCATCATGTTATTATGCATGAAGATGTGTGGATGAGGATTTTTGTTCATATCCTTGAGGG
>JZKD02S1854128.1:51892-65520 GCA_000966675.3 Picea glauca
TAAGGGGACCACTTTGGAGTTCATCCATATTTACTTCTTATCAACCATGAAAAAACAATATTGAGTCATATTTACATCAAACACTATTGGGTCCATTACCCAAAACTTTGTGCTACGAGTCTTCAAGGGTTGACATCAATGACAACCAACCTTGTGATACTACCTTGCGACACTTTTTAGGTGGAATAGTAGTTGGAACTACCTCTAGTATTCCGTAGAGATGACCCCCTAGAGAAACAATGACACTGTGGGGTCGAGACTCATAAACAACATGGTGATTCCACATATATGGTTGGACTAAGAGAACATCACAGACATCCAATGGGGAGACATCACATAAGACTTCATCCTTGAAGGGTTGGATGTCGTATGACAATAGATATTGTTGGTTGATACGAAGATCTCGTCCTTGGCAAAGCCACCCGATGTTGTATAGTTGCGAGTGTGGTGTTGTCAAAAATCCCAATGGTTTGACGACCTCTATTGAGATGAGGTTATTTTGGCTTCCGCTATCAACAATAAAATGCAGCGGGGTCCCCTTCACGCACATCTATGAATGAAAAAGGTGCTCCCCCTCTTTAGGATCTGTTGGTTCTTCTGGTTAAATTTTTGCACTCACGTCAATAGCAATGGGGTCTTCGTCAATGATCTGTCATTTACTAGTATTTTCAGAATAATATTCTAAATCAGGGTTTGGCTCTTTGTCTTTGATCTCAGCCACCGATGAATGTTTTGAGCGACATTCATCGGTGTTGTGCCAGGGGATTTTGTGGAACTCATATCATTTTCTGGTGTCCTTCTTTGTCTTCTCATGACCCTTATTTTTCTGTGTCTTGGACTAGTTTTCAGGAGACTATTTGTTAGGGTTGTCTTTGTCATGCTTTGGTTGTTGCGAATTTGCAGACCCAAAGTATCGTTTGTTATGGTGATTAAATTTCTGCTCGATTTTAACAACATATCGATAAGAAGCACCGAGTGATGAGAGGTCCAGAAAATCCATTTCAGTTTGGAAGTATTTGTGTAGAGCCTCACGGTATTTCAGAACCAAATGTCGCTCGGAGTCTTTGATACCCATCTAGGTGCGCAAGGTATAGAAGGTATTGGTGAACTCTAGAATTTCTTGGCCCCTCTCTTTCCGTAGTGTGGTCCATCTCATGTACTGGTCCTCATAGTTTCCAACAGAGTAATATGGTTCCTTTATCGCATCCACAAAAAAATCCCAGGTGGGCTCGGCCCCATATATTCCAAATTCCTCTATGGAAATTTTCTCCCAATAAGTTTCCCACCAATGTTTGACATGAGGGTGAGCTTTAAGGAGTGAGAAGGTGATATTTTCTCTATCAAAAAAATTTTGAATAGAGAAATAACCTTATAGCACATTTAACCATTTGTCTAGGGCTTCTACATCTATCTGTCCTTCAAATACAAGAATATCAAAATTAACTTGTACCTTGAAAGGTGAGGTGCTTCGAAAGGGTTCTCTTGATGAATATGCACCTGTTACTATTGGTAGGCATTGAAGGATGTGGGAAAAATTCTCCATCATTCCGTCCCTCTGTCGCGTGAGAGCTTGCTCAAGAAATAGATTGATAGGATCGTCTGCTCCGTTTTTTTTATTTTCTTCCGCCATTGATGGTTTCTTGGGTGTGCAACAATGATTTTGTTCAAGAGAGACAAGTTGTAGACCTAAATTTCTATACTTGTACCTCATCGAGGACATGCACTGAAAAACGATCAAGAGCAACCTGCTCTGATACCACTGATCCGGATTATTTTCGGCACGAAATGAGAGTGGAGATATAATAAAGAAATGCACAGAGATATCACAGATATTCAATAATATAACAAAAATGTATCAGAGATGCAACCATAAACACATATACACAGTAATACATGATTTGTATTAATGAAATAATTGTACAGAGACTGTAAAAATATAGAGTGAAAGACTCGCTAGAATGGTGGCAGCTTATCTATGAGAAGAGATGTGATGGCTACTCGCATTCGCAATAAGATGATTACAATGAGGATCTGAAGGCCTTTTCACAATAAACAGGTATGTCAAAAACCCTACACATCCAAAAATCTAACCTAGGAGATGAAGCGCCAAAAGTCATGTGGGCCCCGTTTGGGTAAGTTAGTACATTGACTTCCTGGGGTCGTAAATTTTGCATACGATCTCTGCTTTAGGTGTATGATAGCCCGTTGGAAAGGTATCATCGAGGAGATTCATTTTGGGGCCTCAATAATTCATTGAGCTATCATTAACCTGGGTGTATCCCAAAAAACCTTCATTTAATCCCTCAAAATGGCCCTGGAAGTTAAAACTGCTAAAAATAGTAAATTGCCAAAATTGCCAAAAAACTATTTTGAGCCAGTTGGAAAAGGTGGGTGGCCACCAATATCCACCTGTATTAATCCTCCCTCTTTAGGAAGTAGTGGTCTCCATTGCGTTGAGTTCCTAGGGGAGAGGGAAAAGTGTTTGTTGAATTTGCATCTTGGTGAGTTGCTTGCCTTCCTGGAGAGGTCGCGCTGCTCAGTTTGTGGAAGTCTCTCACGAACCTGTTGAGGTTGAATTTGTTCAACAAGTCAAGATACATGAGAGGACGGTGTGCAGAAGGATTATTTTCACTTTGCTGCAACCTTGTCGACCTGCTTCTGTTGGATAGAAGGTGCTTGGGGCAAGGCTGTAGTGGTTGCAGTGTCCTTTTGTTCTCCTTTTGAACAGATTGTGAAGAAGCTAAATTTTGCAGTATAAGATACTAACTTGCAGCACTTTTTAGGTGGAACGGTAGTTGGAACTACCTCTAGTATTTTGTAGAGATGACCCCTCAGAGAAACAATGACACTGCGGGGTCAAGACTCATAAACAACATGGTGCTTCCACATATATGGTTGGCCCAAGAGAACATCACAGACATCCAGTGGGGAAATATCAAATAAGACCTCATCCTTGAAGGGTTGGATGCCATATGACAATCGACATTGTTTTTTGACATAGAGCACTCATCCTTGGCGAAGCCACCTGATGTTGTATGGCTACAGGTGTGGTGTTGTTGACAATCCCAGCTGTTTGATGACCTCTATTGAGATGAGGTTCTTCTGGTTTCCTCTATCAACAATAAAATGTAGCAGGGTCCCCTTCACCCACATCTGTGAATGAAAAAGGCACTCCCCCTCTTCATGATCTGTTGGTTCTTCTAGTTGAATTGTTGTGGTCACGAAAATAACATTGGGGTTCACGTCAATGATCTGTCCTTTACCAATATTTTCAGAATCATATTCTGATTCAGGGTTTGGCTCTTTGTCTTTGATCTCGGCCACCAATGAATCTTTTGAGTGACATTCATCAATGTTGTGCCAGGGGATTTTGTGGAACTCGCACCATTTTCTGGTGTCCTTCTTTGTCTTCCCTTGACCCTTCTTTTATTGTGTCTTGGACTGGCTTTTGGGAGACTATTTGTTTGGGTCGTCTTTGTCATACTTTGGTTGTTGTGGATTTGCATATTGAAAATCTCGTTTTTTCTAGTGATTACATTTCTTCTCGATTTTAACAACATATCAATAAGCAGCACTAAGTGATGAGAGGTCTAGAAAATCCATTTCAGTCTGAATGTATCTATGTAGAGCCCCATGGTATTTCAGAACCAAATGTCACTCAGAGTCTTTGATACCCAAATGGGTGTGCAAGATATGGAAGGTATTGGTGAACTCTGAAACTTCTTGGCCCCTCTCATGCCACAGTGTGGTCCATCTCATATACTGGTCGTCATAGTTTCCAATAGGGTATTACTTTTCCTTTACCGCATCCAAAAAAAAATCCCAAGTGGGCTAGACCCCATATATTCCAGAATCCTCTGTGGAAATTTTATCCCTTTAAGTTTTCCACCAATGTTTGACATGAGGGAGAGATTTAAGGAGTGTGAAGGTGATCTTTTCTCTGTCGAAAAAATTGTGAACAGAGAAATAACCTTCTAGTAGATTTAACCATTTGTCTAGAGCTTCTGCATCTATCTATCCTTCAAATACAGAAATATAAAAATTAACTTGTACCTTGAAAGGCGAGGTTCTTCCAAAGTGGCTGCTTGATGAAGATGCGCCTGTTGCTATTAGCAGGCATTGAAGGATGTGGGAAAAATTCTCCATCATTTCATCCCTCTGTCACATGAGAGCTTGCTCAAGCAACAGACTCATAGGATCATATGCTCCGTCATTTTTCTTTTCTTCCACCATTGAGGGTTTCTTGGGTGTCCGAGAGTGATTGTCTCAAAGAGATACAATCTCAAGACCCAACTTGCTATACTCAAACCTCGTCAAGGACATGCACTGAAAAACAATCAAGAGCAACCTGCTCTGATACCACTGATCCGGATTATTTTCAGCATGAAATGAGAACAGAGATATAATAAAGAAATGCACAGAGATATCACATATATTCAATAATATAATAGAAATGTATCAGATATGAAACCATAAACACAAATACACAGTAATACACGATTTCTATTAATGAAATAAATGTACAGAGACTATAAAAATACATAGTGAAAGACTCGCTCGAATGGTGGCAACTTATCTCTGAGAAGAGATGTGACGGCTACTCGCATTCACAAGAATATGATTACAATTAGGCTCTGAAGGCCTTTTCAAAATAAATAGGAATGTCAAAAACACTAGACATCCAAAAACCTACCCTAGGAGATGAAGCGCCAAAAGTCATATGGGCCCCATTTGGGTAAGTTAGTACATTAACTTCCCGGGGTCGTAACGTTTGCATACGATATCCGTTTTAGGCTTATGATAGCCCATTGGAAAGGTATCGTCGAGGATATTCATTTTGGGGCCTCAATGATTCCTTATTCTATCATTGAGTTGGGTTGATCCCAAAAAATCTTCATTTAGGCCCTCAAAATGGCCCCAAAAGTTAAAGCTGCTAAAAATAGTAAATTGCCAAAATTGCCAGAAAACTGTTTTGAGCCAGTTGGAAAAGTTGGGTGGCCACTTATATCCACTTGGATCAATCCTCCCTCCTTAGGAACTAATGGTATCCATTGCGTTGAGTTCCCAGGGGAGAGGGAAAAGTGTTTGTTGAATCTGCATCTTGGTGAGTTGTTTGCCTTGCTGGAGAGGTCGTGCTGCTCAGTTTGTGGAACTCTATCACGAACCTGTTGAGGCTAAGGTTGTTCAAGAAGTTGATATACATGAGAGGATGGTGTGCAGGTGGAATATTTTCACTTTGCTGCAGCTTTGTCAACCTGCTTCTGTTGGATAGAAAGTGCTTGGGGTGAGGCTGTAGTGGTTACAGTGTCCTTATGTTCTCCTTTTGAATAGATTATGAAGAAGCTAAATTTTGCAGTATGAGATACTACCTTGCGACACCTTTTAGGTGGAACAGTAGATGGAACTACCTCTGGTATTCTATAGAGATGAACCCCCAGAGAAACAATGACACTGCGGGGTCAAGACTCATAAACAACATGGCACTTCCACATATATGGTTGGCCCAAGAGAACATCACAGACATCCAGTGGGGAAACATCACATAAGACCTCATATTTTAAGGGTTTGATGTCGTATGAAAATCAACATTGTTGGCTGACATAGAGATCTTGTCCTTGGTGAAGCCACCCGATGTTGTATGGCTGCGGGTGTGGTGTTGTCGAAAATCCCAACTTTTTGACAACCTCTGCTGAGATGACGTTCTTCTGGCTTCTGTTATCAATAGTAAAATGTAGTGGGGTCCCCTTCACCCACATCTGTGAATGAAAAAGGCACTCCCCCTCTTTAGGATTTGTTGGTTCTTCTAGTTGAATTGTTGTGGTCGCGACAATAGTAGTGGGGTCTGCGTCAATGATCAGTTCTTTACCAGTATTTTCAGAATCATATTATGAATCAGGGTTTGGCTCTTTTCTTTGATCTCAGCCACCAATGACTGTTTTGAGAAACATTCATCGGTGTTGTGCTAGGGGATTTTCTGGAACTCGCACCATTTTCCAGTGTCCTTGTTTGTCTTCACGTGACCCTTCTTTTCCTGTGTCTTGGATTGGTTTTTGGGAGGTTGTTTGTTTGGGCCGTCTTTGTCATACTTTTGTTGTTGCGGATTTGCAGACCAAAACTCCTGTTTGTTCTAGTGCTTAAATTTCTGCTCGATTTTAACAACATATCGATAAGCAGAACTGAGTGATGAGAGGTCCAGAAAATCTATTCATCTGGATGTATCTGTGTAGAGCCCCACGGTATTTTAGAACCAAATGTCACTTAGAGTCTTTAATACCCAGCTTGGTGCACAAGGTATGGAATAAATTGGTGAACTCCAGAGCTGTGTGGCCCCTCTCTTGCCGCAGTTTGGTCCATCTTATGTACTGGTCCTCATAGTTTCCAACAGGGTAATATTGTTCCTTTATCGCATCCACAAAAAAATCCCAAGTGGGCTCGGCCCCATATATTCCAAACTCCTCTGTTGAACTTTTCTCCCAATAAGTTTCCCACCAATGTTTGACATGAGGGAGAGCTTTAAGGAGTGCGAAGGTAATCTTTTCTCTGTCGAAAAAATTGTGAACAAAGAAATAACCTTCTAGCAGATTTAACCATTTGTCTATGGATTCTGCATCTATTTGTCCTTCAAATACAGGAATATCTTAATTAACTTGTACCTTGAAATGTGATGTGCTTCCAAAGTGGTCACTTGATGAATATGCACCTATTGCTATCGGCAGGTGTTGAAGGATGTGGGAAAAATTCTCCATCATTTCGTCCCTCTGTCGTGTGAGAGCTTGCTAAATCAATAGACTGATAGGATCATCTACTCTGCCATTTTTATTTTCTTCTGCCATTGAGGGTTTCTTGGGTGTGAAAGAGCGATTGTCTTCAAGAGAGACAAGCTCGAGACCCAACCTTCTATACTCAGACCTCGTCGTGGACATGCACTGAAAAATGATCAAGAGCAGACTGCTCTAATACCACTGATTCGTATTATTTTTGGCATGAAATGAGAGTGGATATATAATAAAGAAATGCACAGAGATATCGTAGATATTCAATAATATAATAGAAATGTATCAGATATGCAACCATAAACACAAATACATAGTAATACACGATTTTTATTAATGAAATAAATGTACAAAGACTATAAAAATATAGAGTGAAAGACTCGCTAGAATGGTGGTAGCTTATCTCTGAGAAAAAATGTGACAGCTACTCACATTCACAAGAATATAATTACAATGAGGCTCTAAAGAAATTTTCACAATAAACAGGAATGTAAAAAACCCTAAACATCCAAAAACCTACCCTAGGAGATGAAGCGGGTGTGGTGTTGTCGACAATATGACCTATTTGACGACCTCTACTGAGATGAGGTTCTTTTGGCTTCCGCTATCAACAATAAAATGCAGCGGGGTCCCCTTCACCCACATCTTTGAATGAAAAAGGAGCTCCCCCTCTTCAGGATATGTTGGTTCTTCTGGTTTAGTTGTTGCGGTCATGACAATACCAGTGGTGTCTGCGCCAATGAACTGTCCTTTACCAGTATTTTCAAAATATGATCATGAATCAGGGTTTGTCTCTTTGTCTTTGATCTATACCACCAATGAATGTTTTGAGAGACATTCATCGGTGTTGTTTCAGGGGATTTTGTGGAATTCACACCATTTTCCAGCATTTTCCAGTGTCCTTCTTTGTCTTCCCATGACCCTTATTTTCCTATGTCTTGGAATAATTTTCGAGAGACTATTTGTTTGGGTGGTATTTGTCATACTTTGGTTGTTGCGGATTTGCAAACCCGAAGTCTCATTTTTTCTGGTTCTTAAATTTATTCTATATTTTAACAACATATCAATAAGCAGCACCGAGTGATGAGAGGTCCATAAAATCCATTTCAGTTTGGATGTATCTGTGTAGAGCCCCACGGTATTTCAAAACCAAATGTCACTCAGAGTCTTTGATACCTAGCTTGGTGCACAAGGTATGGAAGGTATTGGATAACTTTGGAACTGCTTGGCCCCTCTCTTGCCACAATGTGTTCCATCTCATGTATTGGTCCTCATAGTTGCCAATAGGGTAATACTATTCCTTTACCGCATCCGCAAAAAGATCCCAAGTGGGATTGACCCCATATATTCTAGACTCCTCTGTGGAACTTTGCTCCCAGTAAGTTTCCCACAAATTTTTGACATGAGGAAGATATTTAAGGAGTGCAAAGGTGATCTTTTCTCTGTTGAAAAAATTGTGAACAAAGAAATAACCTTCTAGCAGATTTAACCATTTGTTTAGGGCTTCTGCATATATTTGTCCTTCAAATACAGGAATATCAAAATTAACTTGTACCTTGAAAGGAAATGTGCATCCAAATTGGTTGCTTGATGAATATGTACCTACTTCTATCGACAAGTGTTGAAGGATGTGGGAAAAATTCTCCATCATTTCGTCCATCTATCGCGTAAGACCTTGCTCAAGAAACAGACTGATAGGATCGTCTGCTCCTAAGTTTTTATTTTTTTCGACCATTGAGGGTTTCTTGGGTGTGAGATAATGATTGTCTTCAAGAGATACAAGCTCAAGACCTCGTCGGGGACATGCACTAAAAAACGATCAAGAGCAGCCTGCTCTAATACCTATGATCCAGATTATTTCCAGCACGAAATGAGAGTGAAGATATAATAAATAAATGCACAGAGATATCACATATATTCAATAATATAAATGAAATGTATCAGAGATGCAACCATAAACACAGATACATAGTAATACATGATTTCTATTAATGAAAGAAATGTACAGAGACTGTAAAAATACAGAGTGAAAGACTCGCCAGAATGGTGGCAGCTTATCTCTGAGAAGAGATGTGTCGGCTACTCGCATTTGCAAGAAGATGATTAAAATGAGGTTCTGAAGGCCTCTTCATAATAAAAAGGAATTTCAAAAACCCTAGACATCCAAAAACCTACCCTAGGAGATGAAGCGCCAAAAGTCATGTGGGCCTCATTTGGGTAAGTTAGTACATTAACTTCTCGGGGTCATAACTTTTGCATACGATCTTCGTTTTAGGCGTATGATAGCCTGTTGGAAAGGTATCATCGAGGAGATTCATTTTGGGGCCTCAATCATGCCTTCGTATATCATTGATTTGGGTCGATCCAAAAAAAAATTCATTTAGGCCCTCAAAATGGCTCTAGAAGTTAAAGCAACTAAAAATAGTAAATTTCCAAAATTGGCAGAAAACTGTTTTGAGCCAGTTGGAAAAGGTGGGTGGACACCGATATCCACCTGGATTAATCCTCCCTCCTTAGGAATAAATGGTCTCCATTTCATTGAGTTCCCAGGGGAGAGGGAAAAATGTTTGTTGAATTTGCATCTTGGTGAGTTGTTTGCCTTGCTGGAGAGGTCGTGTTGCTCAGTTTGTGGAAGTCTGTTACGAACCTGTTGAGGCTGAGGCTGTTTAACAAGTCAAGATACATGAGAGGATGGTATGCAGAAGGAATATTTATTCTTTGCTTCAACCTTTTTGACCTACTTCTGTTGGATAGAAGGTGCTTGGGGCAAGGCTGTAGTGGTTGTAGTGTCCTTTTGTTCTCCTTTTGAACAAATTGTGAAGAAGCTAAATTTTGCAAAATGAGATACTACCTTGCAACACTTTTTAGGTGGAATTGTAGTTGGAACTACCTCTGGTATTCTATAGAGATTATCCCCTAGAGAAACAATGACACTGCGAGTTCGAGACTCATAAACAACATGGTGCTTCCACATATATGGTTGGCCCAAGAGAACATCACAGACATCCAGTGGGGAAACATCACATAAGACCTCATCCTTGAAGGGTTGGATGCCATATGACAAACGACATTGTTAGCTGTCACAGAGATCTCATCCTTGGTGAAGCCACTCGATGTTGTATGGTTGTGGGTGTGGTATTTTTGACAATCCCAACTATTTGACGACCTCTGCTGAGATAAGGTTCTTATGGCTTCCGCTATCAACAATAAAATGCAACGGGGCCCCCTTCACCCACATCTGTGAATGAAAAAGGCACTCCCCCTCTTCAGGATCTATTGGTTCTTCTAGTTGAATTGTTTTGGTCACAATAATAGCAGTGGGGTCCACATCATTGATCTGTCCTAATGTAAATTATCTCGAAGAAGATTTAGGTGTGTACTCTATATTTTTCAATGAAGGTGATACTATACTTGAACCAATTGATTTTGATGATGGCATGTGGCACATGCATTTTAATGGCTCATGTTCTAACAGAAGTAATGGATCTGGCATCATTCTATATTCCCCTATAGGAAAAATTCACAATTTCTCTTATAGGTTGGAATTTGCTTGTACAAACAATGTTGCTAAGTTTGAGGCCTTATTGTTGGCCATTGAAAATGCATGTAACCTTGGTTATGGCCACATTATAGTCTTAGGTGATTCTGAATTCGTTGTGAACCTTGTCCGGAAGATTTATGTACCAAACAGTAAGTTACTTAAGCATTATACCCAAGTTGTTTGGATGTTGATTTCAAATATGTTATCGTTTAGTATCACTCATGTTAAAAGGGAACTTAATTCAATGGTTTATATATTAGTTGTTTTGACGGCTTCCCATACTCAGCATATTTTACCTCAAAGATTTGATCGTATGTTCCAATATCTATATCATCCTCACCTCCTTGACAATGTAAAATCATGGCAAGTTTTCCCTAGTGATGACAATGTAAAATCATCTCTATTGAAGATGACAAATTTCCTAAAGGTTGGACTCCTTTTGAAATTTCATTTTTGTCAAGTCATATAGGCAACAAAGAAACACATAAAAATGAGGAGTCGAAAAGGAAAGTTGGTGATACAATTTCCTTGAATATTAGGACATTTTAATCTCCAAAGATCATTAAATTAGGTGCCCAATGTTCTAATGAAGAGAAAGCGAAATTCATGGAATTACTCTGTGAGTTTCAAGATGTTTTTTCCTGGTCATACTAGGATCTTCGTGGTCTTTATCCTACTCTCATATAGCATGTCATTCCTATCAAGGAAGGTGAAAAACCAATTAGGCAAAGGAAAAGACCTATTAATCCTACACTTGAAGCCACTGTTAGGAAAGAATTGGAAAAATTGTTGAAAGATAATATAATCTTTCAAGTGAAGTGTTTTGAATGGGTTTCAAATCTAGTCCATGTTTAGAAAACTACCGGTCAAATTAAACCATGTGTTGATTTCCACACATTAACTAGAGAAAGTATCAAACACCATTTTTTGCTTCCTAATATGGAGTTGATTTTACAACAGGTTGCAAGGTCTCAAATGATGTCCTTACTTGATGGTTTTTCTGTATATAATCAAATCAAGGTAAAAAGGAATGATAGATATAAAACCACATTTACCACATGTTGGGGAACATTTGCTTATGAACGTATGCCATTTGGTTTATCTAATGAAGGTTCCACCTTTCAAAGAGATATGCAGATGTATTTTGAAGATATAATAGTTAATATTATCCAAGTTTATCTTGATTATTTGACTATTTATTCTAAAAATCAGTTGGATCATTTCGGTCATATTAGAAAATTTCTCATGCGTTGTAGAAAATTTTGTGTTTCTTTAAATCCTTCCAAGTCTATTTTCGGTGTCACTAAGGGTAAGATTCTCGATCACATTGTTTCATATTCAAGGATAAGTATAGATATTGAGAGGATTATTGTCATTCTAAACCTCCCTGCCCCCACCTCCAAGAAAGAATGTCAATCCTTCATGTGAATTATTAATTGTTTTCGTAGATTTTTTCCTGATTTTGTTATCATGGTCAAACCAATCCATAATATTTTGAAGAAAGTTATTCCTTTCTCTTGGACAATGATGATGAGAATGCTTTGCCTAGGATTAAGAAAGTGATCATTTATGTGTCAGTTTCAGCAAAATTGAATTTTGAGAAAGATTTTATAGTATATACCAATGCCACTGAGGAAGCAATTTCTGCTATCCTCTTGCAATGTGATGACCAGAACAATGAAAAACATGTAGCTTACATGATTCAAAGTCTATCAGATGACGAAGTCAAATATTATTATATTGAGAAACATGTTTTCTCTCTTGTCAAAGCTATAGAAAAATTTTACCATTTTATTTTGGGTAAACATATGCAGGTAAAAGTCCCTTTGCCTGTTGTCAAGTTTCTACTTTCACAAACTTATATTTCAGGAAAACTTGCACATTGGCTTGCCAAAATTCAGGATCATGATTTGAAAATTATGAATTCAAAGAAAATCAAGGGATGAGACTTATCCCTCCACTTAGCTCAACATCCTGAGCGAAGTGAAGAACTAGATAATTAGGGTAACCCTCTTTCAGCACTATTTTATATTGAAAATCAAATTATCTCCATATCTGAGCATCCTTGGTATAAAAATATGGTGTATTATTTGTAGTTCCAATGGTGCCTAGATGATTTTGATCCTCATCAGAGAAGGATACTTTTCCTTGAATCTCCTAAGTATATCATTTTAGGGAATTCCTTGTTTACAAGATCTGTTGATGGTTTGCTTCTACGATGTGTAAATGATGAAGAATCACATAAGTTATTACACGAAGTACATGGATCATAAACATATTCCATCCATATTGGTGGTCATTTTCTTCTAAAGATAATTCTTTTAAGATCATAAGAAATGGTTATTTCCAACCTCTGATCTTTTGTTATTCTTATAAATTTGGAAGGTCCTATGATAAATGCCAAAAATTCATTGGTAAAGAACGTCTTTCTTCCATGCCTCTACATCCTATCCTTCTAGAATTCCCTCTTTCTAAGTGGGGTCTATAATTGATTGGTCCAATCAATCCTTCATCCTCTATAAGGAATATATTTATTTTGATAGCCACTGATTACTTTACTAAGTGGACTGAGGATGTCCCTCTTAGACATGTGCAAGATGAACAAGTAATTTTTTTCTGGAGTCTAATATATTTTCCATATTTGGCCTTCCATTAAAAATCATTACAGACAATGGTCCAACCTCTATTTCTGCAAAATTGACCCTATTTCTCACTAAATTAGGTGTCAATCATTTCACTTCATCTGCTTATTACCCTCGGGGTAATGGACAAGCAGAGTCTACTAATAAAAACATGGCCAGGATTATAAAAAGTGGCACACACTCTTGACTTATTCTCTTTGGGAAGATTGTACAACCACCAAAGAAAGTAGAGTATTTACTCCCTTAAATATTGTATACGGCCAAGAGGATACTCTTCCTATTGAACTAGATCTTTATTCCTTATGGTTGATGCTACATACTGAAGAATTAAATTCTTCTGATGTTTCTCAAAGGATAAATACACTGCTATCCCTGGAAGAACAAAGAATTTTTTCCTCAGAAAATCTAAAAAGGATGCAACAAATAGTGAAGAAGTATTTTAACAAAAGAGAAAAGACTATTGAACTTAAAATTGATGACAAAGTCTTCTTGTGGGATTCATCCCATGCTGAGAGAGGGAGACATTCTAAATTCCAAAATTTATGGTTGGGTCCTTTCAAAATCTCTTTTATCCTCGGCACAAATTCATATCTTCTTTAATACATGGATGAGTGATTGTTTTATTATAGTACCAACGATTCCCACTTGAAGCATTATGTAGAACCATCTTGA
>JZKD02S1854139.1:15342-29270 GCA_000966675.3 Picea glauca
CCAGTCGAAATCTCAAGGAGAACAATTCCATAGCTGGCTACTGTATACATCACTCTTCTCTGTAATGTTCATTGTGCAGCAATGTAACCAAAGGAGTCAGCGACCCTCGACATGGAAAGATGAAAATCAAAAGCAGTCATTAGCTTGGCAAGGGTAAAATCTGCTGAATATGGCCAAAACTTGCATCCAAAAGTATGCTATTGGATTTGACATCATGTGCAGAATCGCAGGCACACTATCATGGTGCAAATATGAAATGCCTTGAACTGTATCTCAAAGAGAAAGAGACAAGAGCAGGCTGTCCTGGGAACTATCAGATTAGCCAGAAATTTGGGTAGGGTATGCCCGCCAGAAATTGCATAGTTTGGAGAAAAATGCTACCCTGCTCTCTCAGTTAAGTGCACTTATAGTTGAATGCCATTGGCTTGACCAAACCATGCTTTGCTTATGGGTTGTGTCTGCAGTTTTGTTGTTCAAGAAGAGATATGTCAATTTCTTTTACACCCAAACTTGTAAGTATCTTAACATTGCATTGGATATTGTATTCCCATCACTTAACTGAAGGAGTCCTTCGGTTGATAAATTCTCCACTGTAACAATAGTCCCCAAAGCATGATGATGTGCATTGACCAAGGTTTCAAAACCTGTATCTACTTGTAAAAGCTCCTCATACCATCCAGCTTGTGTACTCTTTCCATTTTGCATGACCGGTGAAAGAAGAATTGAGAACTCTTAACTTATTTTCCGTCATATTTTGTACCATTTGGAAATGGTATAATAAGGGACAGATGATGTGGAAATTTAGAGTGTGTGACAACTGCAGAATGGAACTTGGAAACAGTAAAAAAGCCTGCAGAGTGCAAGAGGGAAAGTGTTTTATTATTTACTTATACGTATGAGGTCTGCTCACTGAAAACTCCAGTAAGATACTCCTGCCAATGTACTCAGGGTGAAACATTCTTTGCAGCTAACATTGGTTTATGCAATTATTAGAATGGGTAACCTGCAAGTACGTTGGTTGGGTGTACAGACATTGGTTACTGTTAGTGAGAAAAGCTAGATAATAGNTATAATAATAAATATGGCCTTGTGTTTTTAAGGTTAACATGAAAAATGAAAATCCATTTTAGAGAAACCTATAATGGTTTAGGGGGGTTTAGCTATGAAGAAGAGACCTAATTTGCCAAGAACAAAATCTCTTAATGGCATCTATATCTCGCTTGGTGGTTAAACATCCCCTCCAAAGGATGTGTGTAGTGGTTCAAGAATTTATTTTTTCACATGAGCCTTGGAAGTTTCATTTAGGTCACATGGTCCTTTTCTTCCTTGCTTGACCATGGTCAAAACCCTAGACCATCATCTTAGATCGGGACAACAGGTTCCTAAGCACATTTTGGTCAAGCCTTTGGTCATTGTTGGACACCAAGCTCACAAAATCCACTTCCTTCCACCCCCAAACTGATGGCCAGACAGGGGTCATCAACACGATGATCGTGCATATCTTTCCCATGTACAACTCTAAGCATCAATGCACATGGGATGACAGTCTCCCCTATGTTCAACATAGCTATAATATAGCTCTCGATAGCTCGACTAGCCATATCCCCTTTCAGGTAGAACTGGGATTTCAACCATTGGGTCCCATTGATGTCGCATTGCCCCTTGTGACCACACAAGCAAAATCTTCCCATGTTCAATCTGAGGTCGACAAAGCCATCGAGTTTATTGAACAAATTTGGTACATCTGCCAACAGGTCCAAGATATTTTGTAGAAAGCCAATGCTAAGTACAAACATCTCCACGATCAACATCGACCGACACACAAGTTTCAGGTGGGAGATAAGGTTTGGTTGCATTTGCAGAAGGAGCGCCTTACATGACCCCATTGAAAGCTTCGTCCACTTTGTTATGGTCCTTACACCATCACCAAGGTTGTGGGTGACAATTGTTTTTATCTAAGTATTCCCCTGATCCAGATTATTTTCGGAACAAAATGAAAGCAGAGATATTACAATGAAATACTCATAAAAATTTCTAGAAACAGAAAAATACAACAACACATGATTTCTATTAATGAAAGAAATGTACAGAGACTGTAAAAATACATAGTGCAAGACTCGCTAGAATGACAATATCTTTATCTTTGAGAAGAGATGTGATGGTTATGCTCATTCACAAGAAGATGATTACAATGAGACTCTGAAGGCCTTTTTATGATAAATATGAATTCCAAAACCCTAGACATCCAAAAACCTGACCCTAGGAGATGAAGTACCAAAAGTCATGTGAAGCCAAAAGTTGACCGCCTATTCAGCTAGGGGGTCAACTCCATGTACCATGAAGAGATGCATCAACAGATGCAAACATGTCGAAGATTATTTGGTTCTACTGGGCAATTTATGCCTCCAGCACATATTTTTGTAAACGAAATTTCCGCACCCGTATGTGGGTTAATAATGTAATAGATCTGCATGGATCATCGTTAGGTCGATTACTTTGGTATTTCTTCATTAAGAGAGTTCCTTTCACTGAGGGTTTTTTATCCTTAGGTTATTAATTGGGTTTTTCAGCCTTATTAATTTCCCTTGAGTTTTTCCTCCCACCATGCAATAATTCCTCCAAAGTGGTGAAAGGCGTTCTAATGGAATTATCCTCTGGTAACTTGTGTTTAGGAATGATGTAAATGACCATGTATGTCATCTTAGAAAGTTTTGCGGAATTTCATTAAGTCTAAATAGTTTTTTTTAATTAATTAAAATTGCCTAAGGTTGGGTAATGTAATTAATTATTTTTAATTATTTTTGAGAAAATATTGTAAAAACTAGGTCCTTGGGCTTTTGCTAGGAGTATTTGTGCTCAAAATAAATGGAATGAGACCCCTACACCCTTGGACCAAGTTTCANTTTTGTGCATCCTTTGAACATATTGTGAAGAGGATGAATTTTGCAGTATGATAGATTACCTTGCGGCACTGTTTTGGTGGAACAATAGTCAAAACTACCTTTGTTATCATGTAGAGCTAACCCTCCAGAGTAATAATGACACTACGGAGTCGAGACTCATAAACAACATGACATTTCCACATATATGGTTGATCCAAAACAACATCACAAACATCAAGAGGGGAAAAATCACACACTACCTCATCCTTGAAGGGATAGATCCCACAGGACATGCGACACTACTGGCTGACACAAAGATCTCGTACCTGGTGAAGCCACCCGATGTTGTATGGCTGCGAGTGTGGTGTTGTCGACAACCCCAACAGTTTGACGACCTCAGCTGAGATAAGGTTCTTCTGGTTGTCGCTATCAACAATGAAATGCAATGGGGTCCCCTTCACCCACATCTGTGAATGGAAGAGACACTCCCCCTATTCAGGATCTACTAGTTCTTCTGGTTGAATTATTGCGGTCACGACAGTAGCAATGGGGTCTGCGTCGATGATCTGTCTATTTTCAATATTTTCTAGATCAGATTCTGAATCAGGGTTTGACTCCTTGTCTTTGACCTCGACCACCAATGATTGTTTTGAGTGACATTCATCGGTGTTGTGTCAGGGGCTTTTGTGGAAGTCACACCACTTCCTAGTGCCATTCTTCGTTTTTCCTTTACCCTTCTTTTCCTGTGTCTTGGACTAGTTTTCAGGAGGCTGTTGGTTAGGGTCGTCTTTACCATGCTTTGGTTGTTATGGATTTGCAGACCTGAACTCCCATTTGTTCTAGTGCCTAAATTTCTGCTCGATTTTAACAACATAGTAATAGACAACTCCCAATGATGAGATGTTTAGGAAATCCATTTCAGTTTGGATGTACCTATGCGGAGCCCCACGGTATTTCAGAACCGGATGTCGCTTAGAGTCTTTGATACCCAACTTGGTGCGCAAGGTATGGAAAGTATTTGTGAACTCCAACATTGTTTGACTCTTCTCTTGCCGCAATGTGGTCCATCTCATGCACTGATCGTCATAGTTATCAACAGGGTAGTATTGTTCCTTGACCCCATCCACCAAAAAATCCCAAGTGGGCTCGACCCCATATAATCCAAATTCCTTTATGGAACTTTTCTCCTAGTAAGTTTTCGACCAATGTTTGACGTGGGGAAGATCCTTGAGGAGTGCGAAGGTGATCTTTTCCCCGTCAAAAAATTGTGAACGAAGAAATAACCTTCTAGCAAATTTAACCGTTTTTCTAAGGCATCTGCATCTATCTGTCTTTCAAATACAGGAATATAAAAATTAACTTGTACCTTGAAGGGAGAGGTTCCTCCAAAGTGGTTGCTTGATGAAGATGCACCTGTTGCCATCGACAGACGTTGAAGGATATGGGAAAAATTCTCCATCATTTTGTCCCTCTGTCGTGCGAGAGCTTGCTCAAGCAACAGGGTAATAAAATATTATGCTTCGTCGATCCTTGAGGAGTGCGAAGGTGATATTTTCCCTGTCGAAAAATTGTGAATGAAGAAATAACCTTCTAGCAGATTTAACCATTTTTCTAAGGCATCTGCATTTATCTGTCTTTCAAATACATGAATATAAAAATTAACCTGTACCTTGAAGGGAGAGGTTCCTCCAAAGTGGTCGCTTGATGAAGATACACATGTTGCTATCGGCAGGCGTTGAAGGATGTGGGAAAAATTCTCCATCATTTCGTCCCTCCTTCGTGCGAGAGCTTGCTCAAGAAACAAGTTAATAAAATCTTCTACTTCGCCATTTTTCTTTTTTGCCACCATAGAGGGTTTCTTGGGCGTGCAAGAGCGATTTTCCTCAAGAGATACAAGCTCAAGACCCAACTTACTATACTCGGAGCTCGTCGGGGACATGTACTGAAAAACGATCAAGAGCAGCACGCTCTAATACCACTAATCCGGATTATTTTTGGAACGAAATGAAAGCGGAGATATTACAATGAAATACTCATAAAAATTGTCAAAAATAGATAAATACAACAATACACATGATTTTTATTAATGAAAGAAATGTACAGAGACTATAAAAATACAGAGTGCAAGACTCGCTAGAATGGTGGCAACTTTATTTCTGAGAATAGTTGTGACGGCTATGCTCATTCGCAAGAAGATGATTACAATGAGGCTCTGAAGGCCTTTTTATGATAATTATGAATGTCAAACCCCTAGACATCCAAAAACCTAACCCTAAGAGATGAAGCGCAAAAAGTCATGCAGGCCCCATTGAGGTAAACGTACATTAACTTCCTGGGGTCGTAACTTTTGCATACAATCTTTGTTTTAGACGTGTGATAGTCTGTTGCAAAGGTATTTTTGAGAACTACACATTATGTCGTCAAAATCTAACTATGTCTACAATTTGACCATGACAAGCTAATAAAACATTGTTTAGAGCCCCAAAACGGCCCTAGAAGTACATAAAGATGTACTGGTGTGAACTTTTCCAAAATAAGTCAGTTGGAATAGGTGGGTGACCAACAATATCCACCTGGATGTTGTGTAGGGCTTTATGACAACCTCGTAATTGCAAAATCCACAATTACAAAGAAATGTCCCCATTAAAGAGAAACGTGTTGAACCAAAAATTGTCAAGATGAGCCAGTGGTTATTTGGAATAGGAGGGTGGCCACCAATATCCACCTGAATCATCCCCCCTTCCTTGGCTTGCACCCAGTGTTCAATGTGGACCACCTTCGACCATATTTTCCACCATTATTGGACGCGTCATAGATAATAAAGCAGTTGAAACTGACAGAGCTCAACCCTAACTACATGGAAAAGGTAACCATTGATCAAATCATGGACACATATGTTAAGGGCACTCACTAGAGGATCCAATTTTGTCGGGTTTTCAAAACAAAACAACTCCTACACGAAGGCAAGTGGCTCACCCGGGGCCAAGTTCAACAAAAGTTTCCCCATCTGATGGGAGCATTTAATGCAATGGAGACCATTGTTTCCTAAGGGGGGAGGATTGATCCAGGTGGATATCAGTGGCCACCCACCTATTCCACAGGCTCAAAGCAAAGTTTTCCATTTTGGCAGTTTTTCTACACTTTTTTAGGTCTTG
Source organism: Picea glauca (assembly GCA_000966675.3). Taxonomy (NCBI): domain Eukaryota; kingdom Viridiplantae; phylum Streptophyta; class Pinopsida; order Pinales; family Pinaceae; genus Picea; species Picea glauca. Next base: position 21,380 of record JZKD02S1854139.1, read on the forward strand.
AACTTCCAAGGCCATTTTGAGGCCTTAAATGACATTTTTTGGGTGCGCACCTAGACGAAAATTGAAGGCATGTATGGGTAAACATGAGCGTGTAATTCTCGGATCTACCTTTCAAACAGGCTATCAAGCATGAAAAATGGAGATCGTGTGCAAAAGTTACAACCCCATGAAATTGGCATACCAACTAACTCCATCGGGGCCCATAAGCCTTTTGGCATTTCATCTCCTAAGGTTAGGTTTTTGGTTGTTTAGGGTTTCCTAATTGCTTATTTATGATAAAAAGGTCTTTCAGCCTCATTGTAATGCACTCTGGAAAATGCACGTAGTCGTCACATCTCTTCTCATAGATAAGCTACCACCATTCAAACGAGTTTGTTTCATTCTGCATTTTTATAGTTCAACACATTTCATTTTTTGATAGAAGTCAAGTTTCACTGTATCTCTGTGTTTTTGTTATAACACTGTATTTTGTATTTCATTTTGTTCCATTTATAAATCTGAATCATGTACGATCCTCTCATCATATTTATGTTATATGCCCAAAATTGGAATTTTTTTGTCAATTTCATAATATTTTTTTAATTTTCCTCCACAAACCACCATAAATTTTCAAAGCTTGACTTTCCTAGCTAATTTCACCCTTGTACTAGGGAAATTTGGCACGGCTTCAACCATTAATCTCTAGATTTCATCCACAATTAGGAAATTTTCTCCCAACTTCAAAATTTCCCCAAATTTTTTACGAAGGTTGAATTCACAATTTCCCCAATTTCCCTTGTAGTGCTTCCATACCAACATAATAACTCTATCCCATACCATATGGGCAATTCAACCCACGATTTTTTTTTCAACTATACCTCCACATCATTTTTCCATGCAATCATTTTATCGAACATACAGTAGGAAAATACAGAATCTCCCCAATCTCTGTTAAGAGATTTTGTCAAACACTTTACAAGCAACCTATAGATTTTTCCTCTGCAAGCTAGTTTCTAGTCCATACAACCTGAGTGTTGTAACCGATAACTCTGGTTTCCAATCCATACAGTCCCAGTGATAAAATCTCGCTCTGATACCACTTTGTAATGTACCCAATACCCTCTATCCACCATTGAGGATACAAGGTACCTTTGAATTTCACAATTTTTCCACTTCTACACTCTGATACCCATATTCTCTTTGCCCTGCTATGAAATGTATGAATGTGTGCAACATGACAAGTAGGTCTATGCAATATGATTAAACATTCCATGTTACAAGTGCATATTTATTCATGTAAAATAAAAACAATCAAATAATATCATGCACACCATTAAATTCAACATTAATAACAATAAGTCATAAACACTTATCTTTCGAAAATCAAAGACACTGCAAGAGAAGGGTGTTCCACCCAACCATAGGCTCACTATTGCTTGTACTCTTTTTGCAATAGGGCTGCCCCTAAGTTGAGGCTATGAATTCACAAGGATGAATTTATCTTATGGTTGGTTCTATCCCTCTCACACAACCCAATTTCTCAACAAATCACAGTATGTTAACTCCTACAACAATTCCAATCTGCCATCTCTCTTTTCCCTCAACCTGCACAACCTAAGGAATGAGATCCCCTTCTCTACCATGCAATCCCTTGGGCTATCCCACCTCCCTCTAAGGCTCCAACACAAGTTAGACAAGGCTCCAACATAGGTCGGCTAGGAAATCTCTCTACTAGGGACTCAAGAAATTTTCAATTGTAATAGAGTTCTCTCAATGGAAATAATTCCTTATACACCTAGACATAATTTCCACATTGAATCCATGACATCCATACTCATTCCATTATAGATCATGGTTCTACAACCTAGGCTTTCCAACAACCTTGGGAAAGAATAATGGCAAAAATATCTCCACATCAAGCAAAATCAACGATTATATTTGTGTATGTCCACTTGGCTACTCACTCCAAGGTCATAAAACTTATGAAAAGCATAAGTCCAAGGATTACTAAGGTTTAAGGACTTAGGCTTATAATAAAATAATATTATTTTCTTTGGCCCCCTTAGCCCCCTAAGCCCCCTTTCATTCCTCTCATGGAATCATAGCCCCCCATGTTTTGTCATTTTTCATCTGCAATCGGTGATGTATTTTTATTAATAACCTTCAATGTATAATTACATATTACATCTCTTGGCCATTAATCATATACACAAATATACATTGCTAATTCGGGGATCAAAACTGGGGTATTACACCATACCCCTAGTTTTTCGAGTATTATAAGTCCATATAATTTTAAAACATATTAATTGTTCAAAAAACACCATAAATGTATTTCATTGTGCTCTACCCTAACAAACTCACAAAAAAAATAACATCTAAATAAAATGAAAAACATTNTTTTGTGCATCCTTTGAACATATTGTGAAGAGGATGAATTTTGCAGTATGATAGATTACCTTGCGGCACTGTTTTGGTGGAACAATAGTCAAAACTACCTTTGTTATCATGTAGAGCTAACCCTCCAGAGTAATAATGACACTACGGAGTCGAGACTCATAAACAACATGACATTTCCACATATATGGTTGATCCAAAACAACATCACAAACATCAAGAGGGGAAAAATCACACACTACCTCATCCTTGAAGGGATAGATCCCACAGGACATGCGACACTACTGGCTGACACAAAGATCTCGTACCTGGTGAAGCCACCCGATGTTGTATGGCTGCGAGTGTGGTGTTGTCGACAACCCCAACAGTTTGACGACCTCAGCTGAGATAAGGTTCTTCTGGTTGTCGCTATCAACAATGAAATGCAATGGGGTCCCCTTCACCCACATCTGTGAATGGAAGAGACACTCCCCCTATTCAGGATCTACTAGTTCTTCTGGTTGAATTATTGCGGTCACGACAGTAGCAATGGGGTCTGCGTCGATGATCTGTCTATTTTCAATATTTTCTAGATCAGATTCTGAATCAGGGTTTGACTCCTTGTCTTTGACCTCGACCACCAATGATTGTTTTGAGTGACATTCATCGGTGTTGTGTCAGGGGCTTTTGTGGAAGTCACACCACTTCCTAGTGCCATTCTTCGTTTTTCCTTTACCCTTCTTTTCCTGTGTCTTGGACTAGTTTTCAGGAGGCTGTTGGTTAGGGTCGTCTTTACCATGCTTTGGTTGTTATGGATTTGCAGACCTGAACTCCCATTTGTTCTAGTGCCTAAATTTCTGCTCGATTTTAACAACATAGTAATAGACAACTCCCAATGATGAGATGTTTAGGAAATCCATTTCAGTTTGGATGTACCTATGCGGAGCCCCACGGTATTTCAGAACCGGATGTCGCTTAGAGTCTTTGATACCCAACTTGGTGCGCAAGGTATGGAAAGTATTTGTGAACTCCAACATTGTTTGACTCTTCTCTTGCCGCAATGTGGTCCATCTCATGCACTGATCGTCATAGTTATCAACAGGGTAGTATTGTTCCTTGACCCCATCCACCAAAAAATCCCAAGTGGGCTCGACCCCATATAATCCAAATTCCTTTATGGAACTTTTCTCCTAGTAAGTTTTCGACCAATGTTTGACGTGGGGAAGATCCTTGAGGAGTGCGAAGGTGATCTTTTCCCCGTCAAAAAATTGTGAACGAAGAAATAACCTTCTAGCAAATTTAACCGTTTTTCTAAGGCATCTGCATCTATCTGTCTTTCAAATACAGGAATATAAAAATTAACTTGTACCTTGAAGGGAGAGGTTCCTCCAAAGTGGTTGCTTGATGAAGATGCACCTGTTGCCATCGACAGACGTTGAAGGATATGGGAAAAATTCTCCATCATTTTGTCCCTCTGTCGTGCGAGAGCTTGCTCAAGCAACAGGGTAATAAAATATTATGCTTCGTCGATCCTTGAGGAGTGCGAAGGTGATATTTTCCCTGTCGAAAAATTGTGAATGAAGAAATAACCTTCTAGCAGATTTAACCATTTTTCTAAGGCATCTGCATTTATCTGTCTTTCAAATACATGAATATAAAAATTAACCTGTACCTTGAAGGGAGAGGTTCCTCCAAAGTGGTCGCTTGATGAAGATACACATGTTGCTATCGGCAGGCGTTGAAGGATGTGGGAAAAATTCTCCATCATTTCGTCCCTCCTTCGTGCGAGAGCTTGCTCAAGAAACAAGTTAATAAAATCTTCTACTTCGCCATTTTTCTTTTTTGCCACCATAGAGGGTTTCTTGGGCGTGCAAGAGCGATTTTCCTCAAGAGATACAAGCTCAAGACCCAACTTACTATACTCGGAGCTCGTCGGGGACATGTACTGAAAAACGATCAAGAGCAGCACGCTCTAATACCACTAATCCGGATTATTTTTGGAACGAAATGAAAGCGGAGATATTACAATGAAATACTCATAAAAATTGTCAAAAATAGATAAATACAACAATACACATGATTTTTATTAATGAAAGAAATGTACAGAGACTATAAAAATACAGAGTGCAAGACTCGCTAGAATGGTGGCAACTTTATTTCTGAGAATAGTTGTGACGGCTATGCTCATTCGCAAGAAGATGATTACAATGAGGCTCTGAAGGCCTTTTTATGATAATTATGAATGTCAAACCCCTAGACATCCAAAAACCTAACCCTAAGAGATGAAGCGCAAAAAGTCATGCAGGCCCCATTGAGGTAAACGTACATTAACTTCCTGGGGTCGTAACTTTTGCATACAATCTTTGTTTTAGACGTGTGATAGTCTGTTGCAAAGGTATTTTTGAGAACTACACATTATGTCGTCAAAATCTAACTATGTCTACAATTTGACCATGACAAGCTAATAAAACATTGTTTAGAGCCCCAAAACGGCCCTAGAAGTACATAAAGATGTACTGGTGTGAACTTTTCCAAAATAAGTCAGTTGGAATAGGTGGGTGACCAACAATATCCACCTGGATGTTGTGTAGGGCTTTATGACAACCTCGTAATTGCAAAATCCACAATTACAAAGAAATGTCCCCATTAAAGAGAAACGTGTTGAACCAAAAATTGTCAAGATGAGCCAGTGGTTATTTGGAATAGGAGGGTGGCCACCAATATCCACCTGAATCATCCCCCCTTCCTTGGCTTGCACCCAGTGTTCAATGTGGACCACCTTCGACCATATTTTCCACCATTATTGGACGCATCATAGATAATAAAGCAGTTGAAACCGATAGAGCTCAACCCTAACTACATGGAAAAGGTAACCATTGATCAAATCATGGACACATATGTTAAGGGCACTCACTAGAGGATCCAATTTTGTCGGGTTTTCAAAACAAAGCAACTCCTACACGAAGGCAAGTGGCTCACCCGGAGCCAAGTTCAACAGAAGTTTCCCCATCTGATGGGAGCATTTAATGCAATGGAGACCATTGTTTCCTAAGGGGGGAGAATTGATCCAGGTGGATATCAGTGGCCACCCACCTATTCCACAGGCTCAAAGCACAGTTTTCCATTTTGGCAGTTTTTCTACACTTTTTCAGGTCTTGAACTTCCAAGGCCATTTTGAGGCCTTAAATGACATTTTTTGGGTGCGCACCTAGACGAAAATCGAAGGCATGTCTGGGTAAACATGAGCGTGTAATTCTCGGATCTACCTTTCAAACAGGCTATCAAGCATGAAAAATGGAGATCGTGTGCAAAAGTTACAACCCCATGAAATTGGCATACCAACTAACYCCATCGGGGCCCATAAGMCTTTTGGCATTTCATCTCCTAAGGTTAGGTYTTTGGTTGTTTAGGGTTTCCTAATTGCTTATTTATGATAAAAAGGTCTTTCAGCCTCATTGTAATGCACTCTGGAAAATGCACGTAGTCGTCACATCTCTTCTCATAGATAAGCTACCACCATTCAAACGAGTTTGTTTCATTCTGCATTTTTATAGTTCAACACATTTCATTTTTTGATAGAAGTCAAGTTTCACTGTATCTCTGTGTTTTTGTTATAACACTGTATTTTGTATTTCATTTTGTTCCATTTATAAATCTGAATCATGTACGATCCTCTCATCATATTTATGTTATATGCCCAAAATTGGAATTTTTTTGTCAATTTCATAATATTTTTTTAATTTTCCTCCACAAACCACCATAAATTTTCAAAGCTTGACTTTCCTAGCTAATTTCACCCTTGTACTAGGGAAATTTGGCACGGCTTCAACCATTAATCTCTAGATTTCATCCACAATTAGGAAATTTTCTCCCAACTTCAAAATTTCCCCAAATTTTTTACGAAGGTTGAATTCACAATTTCCCCAATTTCCCTTGTAGTGCTTCCATACCAACATAATAACTCTATCCCATACCATATGGGCAATTCAACCCACGATTTTTTTTTCAACTATACCTCCACATCATTTTTCCATGCAATCATTTTATCGAACATACAGTAGGAAAATACAGAATCTCCCCAATCTCTGTTAAGAGATTTTGTCAAACACTTTACAAGCAACCTATAGATTTTTCCTCTGCAAGCTAGTTTCTAGTCCATACAACCTGAGTGTTGTAACCGATAACTCTGGTTTCCAATCCATACAGTCCCAGTGATAAAATCTCGCTCTGATACCACTTTGTAATGTACCCAATACCCTCTATCCACCATTGAGGATACAAGGTACCTTTGAATTTCACAATTTTTCCACTTCTACACTCTGATACCCATATTCTCTTTGCCCTGCTATGAAATGTATGAATGTGTGCAACATGACAAGTAGGTCTATGCAATATGATTAAACATTCCATGTTACAAGTGCATATTTATTCATGTAAAATAAAAACAATCAAATAATATCATGCACACCATTAAATTCAACATTAATAACAATAAGTCATAAACACTTATCTTTCGAAAATCAAAGACACTGCAAGAGAAGGGTGTTCCACCCAACCATAGGCTCACTATTGCTTGTACTCTTTTTGCAATAGGGCTGCCCCTAAGTTGAGGCTATGAATTCACAAGGATGAATTTATCTTATGGTTGGTTCTATCCCTCTCACACAACCCAATTTCTCAACAAATCACAGTATGTTAACTCCTACAACAATTCCAATCTGCCATCTCTCTTTTCCCTCAACCTGCACAACCTAAGGAATGAGATCCCCTTCTCTACCATGCAATCCCTTGGGCTATCCCACCTCCCTCTAAGGCTCCAACACAAGTTAGACAAGGCTCCAACATAGGTCGGCTAGGAAATCTCTCTACTAGGGACTCAAGAAATTTTCAATTGTAATAGAGTTCTCTCAATGGAAATAATTCCTTATACACCTAGACATAATTTCCACATTGAATCCATGACATCCATACTCATTCCATTATAGATCATGGTTCTACAACCTAGGCTTTCCAACAACCTTGGGAAAGAATAATGGCAAAAATATCTCCACATCAAGCAAAATCAACGATTATATTTGTGTATGTCCACTTGGCTACTCACTCCAAGGTCATAAAACTTATGAAAAGCATAAGTCCAAGGATTACTAAGGTTTAAGGACTTAGGCTTATAATAAAATAATATTATTTTCTTTGGCCCCCTTAGCCCCCTAAGCCCCCTTTCATTCCTCTCATGGAATCATAGCCCCCCATGTTTTGTCATTTTTCATCTGCAATCGGTGATGTATTTTTATTAATAACCTTCAATGTATAATTACATATTACATCTCTTGGCCATTAATCATATACACAAATATACATTGCTAATTCGGGGATCAAAACTGGGGTATTACACCATACCCCTAGTTTTTCGAGTATTATAAGTCCATATAATTTTAAAACATATTAATTGTTCAAAAAACACCATAAATGTATTTCATTGTGCTCTACCCTAACAAACTCACAAAAAAAATAACATCTAAATAAAATGAAAAACATT
>JZKD02S1854139.1:63877-85478 GCA_000966675.3 Picea glauca
CCCTTATATGTATATGCATGATCTTGTCCATGAATGTGCTTGCCTTATGTTCTTCTCTTTGTAGTCTTGCTTCTTCCTTTTGTTGTTCATACACAATATCAAATGGTAAAGGAGGTAAATAAACAAAACAAGTCTCAAAAGGAGACTTATTGGTGGAAGAATGGAGTGCTATGTTGTAAGAGTGTTGAATGTAGACTAGTTACTCATCCGAAGTCTTTAGATGTTTGTTGTTGTAACCTCTCAACAATTGCACCAACATCCTATTTACTACCTCGATTTGTCCATCAGTCTGAGGATGGAAAGCAATGGAATACTTCAAGTTGGTATCCATTCTTTCCCAAAGCATTCTCCAAAATCTTCCCAAGAACCTATTATCTCGATCAGATATGATGGAGGCTGGCAATCTAAAATGTACCCAAACGTGGTTGAAGAATAGTTTAGTTGTCTCTCGTCCAAAGATTTTCTTCTTACAGGGAATGAGCACACACATTTTGATGAAGCGATCCACCATGACAAGCAAGTAGTCATGGTCTCTACAAGTCATAGGCAAGCCTCCAACAAAATCCATGAAGTTGCTCTCCCAAGGTTTGCTTGGCATTGGCAATGGCATGTACAAGACAAGTTTTTGGTTGCTTGGCTTGCTAGTGTTGCAAAGAATGCAAGCTCTAACAAACTTTTCCACCTACTCCTGCATCTTCGACCAATACACATACCGTTGTAGATTCACCATTGTCTTTGTCACACAAAATTACCAACAACCCTAGAAGTGTGTGGTTCTCTCATCAACTGAACTCTTATGTCCTGGGGTATGCATAGTTTGTCCAGTTTGTACAACAGCCAATCTTGGAGTTGGTATTCATTTCCTTCCATGAAAACGACCAACCTCTCCTTTAGTTGCTTGTAGACTCCTGAAATCTGCATCTCCCTCATAATCTTCACTCAGAAGTTCATGAGTGAAAGGCTCAAGCTACATTATCATTCCAATTGTTGCAATATTCTTCAGTGGTGGTCGAGAGAGCATGTATGCTAGTCTATTTGTGATTCATTTCTTGTACTTAATCAATAAATGAAATTGTTGCAAGAAACCTAACCACTTGTAATGTCTCACTTTTTGCATCTTTCTATGACTCTATATATATTGAAGGGGTTGATGATCCGTATGTATGATAGTCTCTTTTCCCAAGAGGTAATGCTTCCACTTCATCAAATTTTCCACGTTCACCACTGATTTGTCATGCCAAAATGACCAAGAACCCTAGAAGTGTGTGCTTCTCTCATCAACTGAACTCTTTTGTCCCGGGGTATTCATACTTTGTCCAGTTTGTACAATACCCCATCTCGGAGTTGGTATTCATTTCCTTCTATGACAGTGAGAAACCTCTCCTTTAGCTTCTTGTAGAATCCTCTAAAATCTCAATCTTCCTCATAATCTTCACTCAAAAGTTAACGAGTGAAAGGCTCAAGCTGCATTATCATTCCAATTTTTGCAATCTTCTTCAATGGTGGTCGAGAGAGCATGTATGCTAGTTTATTTGTGACTCATTTCTTGTACTTAATCAATAAATGAAATTGTTGCAAGAAACCGAACCACTTGTAATGCCTCACATGCTGCATCTTGCTCTGACTCTATAGATACTGAAGGGATTGATGATTTGTGTGTATGATAGTCTCTTTTCCCAAGAGGTAATGCTTCCACTTCTTCATTGCTTGTACAATTGCAAAGAGCTCCTTATCATATGTAGGATAGTCAAGCACTACTCCAGTAAACAATTATGAATGGTAGCACACATGCCTTCCTCCTTGCATGGGTACTTCTCCTAATGCATATCCACTAGCATCGGTCTCTAGCTCTAAAGGTCGTTGCAAATTTGGCATGGTTAAAACTAGAGCATCGTTGATTTTCTTCTTCACGTTTTCAAATGTTATTTTTTGCATCTTACCCCAATGAAAGCTCTTTCCTTTGGAAATTATGGCATGCAATGGTACCCAAAAAGGCCCTAAAAAGGGGCCGAGATCCCGCGATCTCCGCTTCGTCTTGCACTCCACCTTCAACAGCCTGTTGAAGTCCCAAAAATAGGTCAAGCATGACCAAAGATCCTAAAAAATTGGTCAAGGGCCAACAATGGAGTTTCTACTGTGGAGAAGTTTACAATTAATTTCCTCAAATATTGAGTTGATTCCATGAAACTCTCAACTTCTATCACATTGGTGGGAATAGGCCATTGGGTGATGGCTGCAATCTTCTCTGAATCTACCTTTAGCTCTTCTCCTCCAATTGTGTGTCCAAGATATATCAAGGAGGTCTTCCCAAACTCACATTTTTTCAAGTTGACAATCAACCGACTCTTCCTCAAGGCCTTTAGTACCCGTGTCACATGTGAAAGTGCTCTTGCCAAATATTACTAAAGATTAGTATGTCATCTAGATATACTATTACAAAAGAGTTAATGAAGTGGCGTAGCACATCATTCATTAGTATCATAAATGTTGCAGTTGCATTGCATAATCCAAAAGACATTACTAACCACTCGTACAAACTTTGTCTTATTTTGAATGTTGTCTTCCATACGTCTTCCGCTTTGATTCTCACTTGGTGGTAGCTTGATTTGAGGTCCAACTTACTGAAGAATTTGGCTTGCTGCAGTTGATCCAACAAGTCATCAATCCTTGGCAAAGGATATCTATTATTTATGGTGATTTTATTCAGGGCATGGTAGTCAATGCACATTCTCCAGCTTCCATCTTTCTTTGGCACCATGATGATGGGTGAACCACATGGTGATGTATTGGGTCTGATGACACCCTGCTCTAACAACTGTGGAAGTTTCTTATTTATTTCATCTGCTTCAGAAAGACTACCTATATATCAAAATGTTAGGTAGTGGTGACTCTAGCAACAAATGAATCTTGTGTTCAACCTCTCTCTTAGATGGCAGCCCTGAGGCTCTTGAAACACTTCCTTGTAGGCTTCAATCAGTTGTTGTAGTTGTTGACATTGCTCACCACTACATCCTTCCAAGGATGCCTTCATCTCCAACTTGTTGCCTTCTTGTTTCTTTCCTTCTCTCAGGAATAGCAAGACAAACTTCTTTGTATTGCCCATGATTCTTATGGCCTGATGAACATTGATCAGAGAGAGCTTAGCTTTGTCCTTGTGTGCATTTATGGCATAATATTTTCCATCCTTGACTAACCTCTACTAGTTCCCTCTCATTCTAAAAATGGCATCCCTCGCATACAAATATGGACTTCCCAAGATGACTTCACATATGTCCAAAGGAACCACATCTACAACTACTTCATCAATAAAATTTTGATTGATGGCAAACTTAATTTTGCACAATTTTCTCACTTTCAATTCCACATCTTGTCTTACCCATCCCAGGGGGTATGGGTGCAGATGATCTTGAGTCTCCAACCCAAGCTTCTCAACCAATTTCACAGAGATCAAGTTGGATTGTGAACCATGATCGAACAAACAATCCACCTTGTTCTGCTTCATGTGGATTTTAATGCAGAAAAGTTCAATCATCGCCTTCTCCTCCTTGTGATTGCAATTAAGTAATTCTACATCTTTCTGAATATTAGTGCAGTTGATCTTCCCTTCCAAGTCTGAGTTGTTATCCACATGTTCCTCAACATCCATTGATATAAATGCTTTCTTCTTCTTTCTTTTTCTGGAAATATTCTGGGTGCTTCTCAGGGTGCAATTTCCAACAATTCTCCTTAGTGTATCCCTTTCGATTACATCCTTTACATTGTTGGATGGAAGGTGTTTCTTCTTATGTTACTGCCACGATCTTCTTGTCATTCCAGTTCTTCTTCTTCTTTTTCTTTTTATGTTTCTCTTGTGGTTCTACTTGCTTGTGCTACTTGCTTGTGAGTAGTTTGTGACTTTCACTTGTCTCCCTCTAGGTATTATGCTTGAATACTGGCCTAATAAATTGTCTTTGGACTAATAACATCAATCGTCTATGAATCCGAGGAAATAATTCCCCCAAATACTTGACTAACATGTTTAGACTTCTAAGAGAAACTCCCATCTAAATTGTTCTCTTCTTGAACTTTGTCGTGAACTCTTGCATTGATTGTCCTTGCCTCTGCCTGAAGTAATGCCATATTATTTGTTGGTATTTCTCATATCCTATTGGATAAAACTGAGATTTGATAATGTCCTTGAACACCTCCCAATTAGTCATTGGTGGATCATTTCCTAGTGCTCTTCTTACTGCATCACTCCCCAACCATGTCAAAGCATGGCCTTTAAGCTTCAAGTGGGCAAAAGAAATATTTTGTTTTCCAGTTACCTCATGCATGTTGAAGTATACTTCCATATGTTGTAGCCATTGTTTCGGCGTGATAGCATCCACTTCCCCGGTATATGGCTTGATGTCCACCTTGGCCTCCACATAAAAAGGTACACGTGTTTTGTTGTAGTTGCACTCTCCCATCTCTGGTTCGATATTAAGCTCTATCTCTGGCTTATTTTTCTTCCTTCTTGGGTCCTTCATGACAATCCTCTGTTGATGGTGTTTTATTGTTCTTTATTTCCAATAGTTGTGACACCACTGATGTCAATGTGGCCAAACTCTACCCAAATCGATCCAACATGAACCTAGAATCTTCTTCCTCTTCCCCTTCATAATGTTCCCCCGGCATTCTTGATTCTCTACTTCACTCTAACCTTGACAACAACACTTGCCCACTTCTTTTTTAATCACTACGGATATTTACCATATAGGTTTCACTAAATGCATTTGAACTTCTTCTATGATACCATCTGATCTGTAAATTGGAAGCTTATATCCTATCCATCTCACCAATACAAAAACCTTTGTAACAATTATCATTGTTTCTCCCTTTAGAATACTGGAAGATACTCAACTAGTCTAGCCACAACTTGAGTCAACCCAAACGACAATGAAGTCAAAAACCTAGAAGTCGAGATGAAAAATGCGTCAGAAGAAAGGCAAGTTGATTCGGAAGCAAGACAAATTGACCAAGACAAGTCGACCAAAGTCTGGTCGACCAAGTCGAATCAAACAAAATTCGGGTCGACCAAGAGAACCAAATCGACCAACCATGAACCCAGTCGAACCTTGGGTGGATTTGGTCAACTAGAAATGATTGTTGGTCAAATGAAGAAATGAAGTCGACCAAAGGGAAAGCTATTTAGAATGGGTCGACCCTTTATTAAAAAAATTAATTAAAGGGCAGATTTGGCGACTAACCGTGAAGGGGAAACCTTGGAAAGTTGAATTCGGTAACTAGCATCTAAGGAGAAAGTCTAAAGGGTGAATTTGATAACCCATAGTGTGTAAAAAATGTTTGAAGGATGTTCTCGGTAACCCACGACACATCAAAACACCCACGGGAAACTTTGGTAATCCCATGATAACTAAAAACACCTGGAAGTTGAGTTTAACATTTGACAACAGAGAAAAATGTCTTGGGCGAAATTTATAGTTGACTGACTTGCAAAAATGTGTATTTGATTCATGGGTAGGTACTCAACGCCCAAACAACCCCATATTTTGAAGTATGATCCACATATGAATTATGGGAAAAGGAAAATGCCCAACAAAGTCGAGAATGTGAGACATGCTTACGGATAGATTGTGGACACCAACTAGTAGCAAACCTGACTTTGGGAGTGAGAGAAAACCCCTAATGACTCTTAAAACGAAATTAGAAATATCAAGTAAATAACAATGACTCGGTAAGGAGGTTCATTGATTTCCAACTTATGAATGAATGTATGAGTATGGTTAAAGAGTTGTTAATCTAGTTTACTAACCCATGAGGATCGTATTCATATAAGATGAACTCAAACAATAATTGGCATGAAATTATGTTTGCTAAACAATACATAGACAACCATTAAGTTACAATGCACACCATTTACCATTCATAAATAATGCAACCACTAACAATCATCACACAAACTCTTAATTTACCCTGGAAACCCAAATAGGAAAACCAACATTCTTTTGGCTTCAATTAGACCCTTTATTATTCAACAATGGGCAAGTTACATGCTCTATGGTTCATTTCTATGCTCCTTAGTGACATCTGGGCAGCCTCTCTACATCATTCATAGCCAAAAAACCATTTTCTCATTGTGGGGAAACATGATATAGAGTATTGAGTCCATTGGGAGGATAGTTGGAAGATCAAGTGTCCCCAACACTTTAGTTTATCTTTAGTCTGTTTCCCCTTTTTCTCTTTATTTGTTTGTCTTTTCTCCCACATGGAAAAGGTCTCATGAAAATGTCATTATCTCTTTACGTACAACAATATGCTGCCTGAATTTACATATGTTACATACAAAAATGGACATCAATCATGATGGCATGGGGCCCTTCATGCCAGTAAGTTGATCTGCTTCTTCATCATTATCCTTAAACTTTGCATGTGTTGGTCATCTTAGAGCCTGTGCTGATAGCCAATTGTTCTTTTTGGATCCGATTGGGATCAACTATGTGCGTGAGCTTTTAAGAATTTCTATTGGAAAAATTTGTCAAGTTCGATTATGTTAGATACCAAATCCTTGAGATTATGGTACATTATAAATATTCTTGTAAATATTAATTTAGGGGGAATATTGATCTGAAATGGATTCGAACTAAGAATGGATAAGACTCAGTACTTGCAAGACAACATGACACGTAACTAAGGTTATGAAAGTTATGTAAAATGATGCAGATGTAAGTTGAATAAGACAAATGGAAATGTGAGAGAAATGTTAAAAAAAAGTATTTAAATGATAAGAAAATGAATCAGAGAGAAGGCTAAGGAATAGGGAGTGAAGATCCATGGTTGTTGGACTTCCCTTACCCCCCAAATATCCCTATTTCTTCCATCACTGTCATTCTCAAAGGGGCTTTTGGGGGCCAAGGAGGAAGAGAGCATTGTAATGGAGATTGTCGAAAGGAGAATACTGGGCACTATTCGAAATTGGTTTTCCCATTTGGGTTCCAAGGTAAAAATCATGTCTCAATGAGTTGTTTTTCCTCTATGTGTTCGAGTAGTTTACTAGTTAGATTCTCCATTGTGTTTTGTTATGGCTCGTTGGTTATCCTTTAATGGCAGCTCTGTATCTTCTTTGAGTGGATGAGGAGTTATTTGCTACATATTATTTTATTACTGTGTGAGAGTATTTTTTTTACAAAGAATCTCGGTTTAATGGTGATTACCCATGTCAAAAGCTAGCTAATCTCCATCGTCGAGTGATATGGGAGAAAGGAAATCCATGGTCTTTTTTCCAAAGTTGTTGGAGAACTTGCCAAAATGGTTTTCCTCTCCTGGGAGTCACTCTCTCTCTCTCTGGACTTGAATCTACTTGCTTGGTTGAGATTTTGAAATGCCCACATGCTACTTGAATGGTTGGGCGTGGTTAGCTACTTGAGGATCAATTTATTTTATTGTTGGGAATTTCACACAGTGTTCTCTTTTTTCCCACAGAGAACATGCTTAAACCATCATCTGGACATTCCACACAACGTTATAATTGTTGTCTAACTTGCCCACAATTTTACCCTAATTTTTGGGCGCACCTTTCTTTGTTCATTTGTTGTCTCACTTTCCCACAACCTCTTCTTAGTGTCCAACATTTCCCATGAATTCGTTTCACTATATGAGAGCACCCACACTTCATTTGCTTGTTGCCTGATCCGAAAAGATCTTTTAAATGACAATGATTAAGTTATTAAGCATGTGTTGATTAACCAATTAGGAAGCTGAATGAAAGAGGAAGAAATATGACAGCCACATAAACATATACATATCTAAAATAAAGCATAAACATCAGCAAACCATAAACACCAATGTGATAACGAAGTTCGGCAATCTCGCCTACGTCTCCAGGCCTTTGTCTCATTGGGTGAGGCTTTCTTATTTATGTTCAAATATTTAAAATGGCATCACAACAGTGCCAAAATGTTACAAAATTGATCTGGTCTTGTTCTACCATATCTCTAGAACCCAACAAAAGAAACGGCACTGAAATCAGATGACCGAATCTCCCAGAAACGACCCGCAAAGGTGCGTTCCTCAATAGCTTCCCTGCATAAAAATGGCTTTGGCTTGGCAAATATTCAGCATAAACCTACTCTGAATGTCCTCCCATGTCCTCAATAAGACTTGTTTTATATAGATATGAAGTTGGTAACCATCTCCCAACTTCCCCCCAAGATCTGGCCTCAAAAAGGGCCCAATCTCCCCCAATATTGGCCAAAAATCTCCAAAAACAGGCCTAAAATCCATGAAAAATCACTATAATATGGTTAAAACCCACTTCTTGCAAATATAATGGGCTAAGCCCCTCTGGCCTGGGCACATGTCCCCTCTACATGATCGCTTGAATGTATGTGGCCAAGCGCCATCCCCCTAGGGGTTGCGCGCTAGCCCTTACCTCGTTGGCTCCTGGATTTGTTGTGCAACCCATGTGACCGGGGTCCGATCGGACCAGGCTTTAAAACCTCTGTGCCATCCACTTACACCCGGGTCGTATGGTGGAATCCTGAAACCGAGGGCTTGGCTCTAATCCACCCGCGCCAATAGCAAACAGGACCGGGTCCTATGGAATACACCATGCAACTGGGGATTGTATATATATATTACAACCGTGCCAAAGTACTCATGCTTGTGGTTATGTGGAGGTCTGCGACCGGGGACTGGGGCTAGGCCCCAACCCTTCCCCTCATTCAAACTGCACTCTATGTAAAGTTAAATATAAGTGAATAGGCATATGGTTAAGAATTAAACGATGGATGGACTGGCTAGTCCGACCCTGCCAAGACACTTCCTGGTGAAGAGGTCTCGGGGTCGAACCCCATAACTCCAAAAAAAATTCAAACCACAAACCAGTCAAAGGGTGCCACGTGGCAGCCCATGTCTGGGCCACGTGGCACCGTACCATACACCGAGAAATCTGCCACTTGTGGATGCTTCATTCATCCACTTGTCTGCCATGTTAGCATACTTTCCCAGTCACTCTCGGCCACGTGTCATCGTACGAGCGTTCCATGTGTCACCGTATGGACGTTGCACGTGTCACCCTTACAGTGGTGACACATGTCACTCTCGGATTGGTCCACATGTACCTGCCACATCAATTATATGGACCCTACCACATCATCACCAATTGTGCCTGCCACGTCATTTGTACGGTCGTACGGCCTGTACAGTCAGCTGCCATGTGGCACTATATGGACTATACAGTCATCATTTTTTTGTCTGTTTGGAAAAATGAACAGATCACCATAACTTGAGCATACGACGTCTGTTTGAGCCCGTTCAAGTTGTGTTGGGTTCATATCGACGAGGTCTACGCACACGTCCATTTTGAAGCCATTCTAGGAACTTTTATTTTTAGGCCTTTTTGAGCCCCATTAAGCTCCTGGAACCAAATCTGGATCACTTCCCAACATGCCCACGACATGAACCAAGATTCTGAGTGTACCAAAACACGTTTTTGTTGTTTAACAACTCCATGACCCAAACCCTAGTGATCACATGTCTCGTTATGGTTGTCTAGAAATACCCACGACTGAAACCTACCTTCTGGGCGTTCCAATAATCTTTCCCTTGCTCTTGGTCATCCCAACAATTCACATTCACATTTTCAACAGTACCACGCACTAAACCCTTGCCTTGGGTGTTCCACAAAATTACTGGTAGCTAATCTCTAGTGTCCACGTACCTCTTTGAGTATTTTGGGCACTAAAACTTCTAGAAACAAGTGTTGTAACACTCTTGTGCATCAACAAGCGTCTCACTAAACCTACCTGGCCGAGTCTGGATAGTACAGTCATTTAAGAGCCAGAAATGGAGTAAATAGTGAGTCCTTGGTGAGTTTTTATGGTGCATTTACCATAGAGTCATTTTCACAGATGATTCACTGCCTAGTTGGTGTGTAAATCACAGATTTCTTTTATTAAGAACTATTATATCATTGTCTTTTGTATCCAGTGAGAAGGGTGTTTCCAAACCTAGGTATGCCATGAAAAAAAACACAATTTTAGATAAATATTGTGTAATAGAGGGGACTCTAGGGTTTCTCATGAAATCGTTGATAGCAAAGGCAAGAGAATGCCTCTCAATGGGCAATTAGGTTGTCATTGTGTAAGATATTATTGCATCTTAACATGCTTTCATTACTCATTTTACAAACTTAAAGAATGAGAAAATTAATCAACCCAGAAACCAAAGAGTAGTTGCACTAAGAATGGTATTGAGCCTGAAGCCAAAACTTAGAGACTTGAGTGGCATAGTGAACAACAGGCTATATTAAGTCTAAGTGATAGAGTATTGTAGAGCTTCGAAAGTGCTGGCCTGATTTTCACTACCATAGTTAGTTATTTGAGTTGTGCATACTACATAGAGTGAAGAACTTTCTCATCGGGAGAAGAAGAAAGGTCCTTGTGCAGGGAAAATGACAAAGGCTTTGTATCCTTTAGAAGACATATAAATCTATGCAAAACTCAAAGACAAAGTTGAGATAGAGATAAGAGATTAATTCTGCAAAGAATCCATGTTGGTGAAGCGAGTGGGATGCAATTACTTCCTTGACCAAGACACAACTGCCAAAACTTTGAAGATAACATTATAGACCTCGGCATGGCTAAGGCAACCAAAGAGAATTTGGAATATTTAAGGGATGGCAATGCTCAACTTCAAGAAGAGAATGAGAGCTTGAAAGAATAGGTTCAAATGTTCAACAAGAGGATGGAAGAGATGGAAAATCACATGGATACCTATACCAAATTGTTGTCATTGCTTAAGAAGAAGTTTGAAGAACATCAGGACACCCTCACAACAGTCATGACAGATTGGGACAAGCACAAAACACAACTTTTCCACCTTGGTGAGAAGGTCATCCAATTGGATAGTTGGAAAGAAGATAGGTTCACTCAGATGTTGGCACAACTGCAATAGGAGTTGGCAGAGAAGGACGAAGCAATGGAGAAGCTCCAAGCAATTGTTCAAGAGAACCAAAAAGCAAGTTTACCATCCATTGCCACTACCTCCACCAACACCATGACCAAGACCATTTCAGTGATCTCACCTTCCATATGCATTCCTAAAGAGAAACTTGGTGAATTTGATAAGGATACTAGGGGAATTGGCTCTAAACTTCTAAGGCAAATGGGTTATGATGGACAAGGACTAGGCAAGAGAAGACAGGGCATTTTGAGCCCCATTGTAGCTACACCAAGAGCCAAGCATGAAGGCCTAGGATTTGGTGGAAAAAGTGAAAATTCCATTACCATGAAGTCAATTTTCGTGAAGGAAAAATATATGTCGGAGTTGGCATGCTCATTAGAAGAAGGAGCAACAACGATAAGTGAAGGTGGCATCCCCTTACCACCTTAGAATTCTTGTGGTGGATTGAAGGAGGGAAACAATGAAGAGAGTTCAAAAACTTAGCCTACAACTACACTCAGAGAAGGCAGCAAACTAATCAGCGAGATCAAGAAGAAGAAGAAGATGAGGGGGTCTATGTCAAACAAGACATTTCTTGTTTGTCATTTCTGCAATAAGAGAGTCCATACCATAGACAATTATTGGTACTTAGAGACATGCTCACATTGTGGAAATAAATGCCATCTTGAGGCATCTTTCTAGGAGAAGTAATCCACATTTCATATGACAGATTGCTTCCAAAAGAAGAATGGTAAGAAGGCTTCTCCAATCCAATGAAAAACATAGAGGCACATGAAGAGGATTATGTTAAGAATTCCTTGTAGCAGAAACAAGAACTTTTTCCACCACTGCAATTTGAGTAGTCATTGGGAAGAAAAGTGTTGGCGAATTCATCTAGAGCTTCACCCCATAAACCGCACAACTAGGAGAAGGGTGTGGAGAATGAATATTGAAGAAGATTAAGAGTTGTGTACATCTCCAATCCAAGTGACATAAGTTTTCCAAGGAGAGTTAGCAACACATGAGAGAAACAACACAAACAAGAAGGACAACATGTTGATGTCGAGAGTAGCCACAATCCAATACTTGTTTCCGGTATTGCATCCAAAGAACCCCATCTTGGAGTTGTCTCAGAAAATAGTGCACAGGTCAATGACCTTAAAGGAGTTCTTGAGAAATCCATGGTGTGCATGCACTTGAGAGTTGTTTCCATGCCAGGAAGCAACTAATCCTTGTTGAAGAAGGTGACCACACTTCATTTCAAAGGAATGAGATGTCTTGGTAGCATGTTGAGATCACATTGAATAAGAAGACCAACATTCGACTTGGGTTCATGACTACGAAGATGGATTGTCTCCAAGGCAGATAGGGAGATGGGACTAGATGTTGGGTCCAAAGTTCAGATTTGGAGATTGCTCAAAGATGAGAATCAGTGAGAATATTTTTGCATTGTGGGAACAAGTAATCCAAAACTAGAGCCTAAGCCATAGCCGAGGACCAAAGCCAATAGCTAGACCCATGAGCCAGAGTTAGAGTTGTTCCATAGAAGTAGACAATACTGATCCATATTGGTTTCCTTGAGATTTTGGAGACCAAAAAACCTCTCAATGGGGAGGTGTGATCCGAAATGGACCTGAACCAAGAATGGATAAGACTCGGTACTTGCAATACAACATGAAACATAACTAAGGTTATGCAAGTTATGTAAAACAATGCATATGTAAGTTGAATAAGACAAACAAAAATGTTAAAATAAGTAATTAAATGATAAGAAAACAAATAGGAGAGAAGGCTAAGGATTGGGAAGTGAAGATCCATGGTTGTTGGCCTTCCCTTACCCCTTAGCTCTCCCTATTTCTTCCCCCACTCTCATTCTCAAAAATACTTTTGGGCGCCAAGGAGAAAGAGAGCATTGTAATGGAGATTGTTGAAAGGAGAATACTAAGCACCATTAGAAACTGGTTTTCCCATTTGGGTTCCAAGGAAAAAACTTGTTTTTCCTCTATGTGTTGAGTAGTTTATTGGTTAGATTTTCCATTGTGCTTTATTATAGTTCCTTGGTTATCCTTTAATGGAAACTTTGTATCTTATTTGAGTGGATGAGGAGTTATTTGCTACATATTCTTTTATTATTATGTGAGAGTATTTTTTTTTAAAGAATCTTAGTTTAATGGTGATTGTTATAGCGCAAACTGTCACTTGGGAAAAGTCGACCACAAGTGTCACTAGTGCAACACAACTTGGAGTAAGAACCATTGTCACCTTAGAAATTACTCCCCTTGTTTTAGTGATGGAAAATTCCACCACAAGGGAGGCTTCCCAGGTGACCTCAAGGGAATGGAGAATGAAGATCAAGGGGTTTGCGAAGATCCCTATTTTGGTCACTAGATGAATATGTCTAGAGCTTGAAAAAAAAAATCCTTGGGAAAAGATATGAGATAAACTTGAAAATCACCTGTAAAACCAATGTTATAACAACTATCCCAAGATCAAATATCATGTAAAGTAGTCCTGGAGCACTAGGGAAAACAACAAGAAATCTTGTTGTCCCAAAAATTGCAGCATACTGAAGATTATATCAGCAAGAGAAAATACCCTTGAAAGTACCCTTGAAAGATCTCACTTAAATCGGAAAATCAGCCTGAAGGAGGGGATAGACAATCCTAACCCTCCTAGGGTTCTCCAAGCAAGAAATTAAAGCAAATTTCATAAATTTACTTTCAAACCAAAGAAAATCAGCAAAGATCATCCACCAAGAGTAACCCTAGGTCACAAACCAATCCTATAGAGTGTAGAGATTTCACCTCCAAGACTATTTTGAAAGAGAACATCTCCACAAAGAAAATCACATCACCCCATTTGCACAAGAAAATAAGAGGGTCAATTTTTTTTTAGAAAGAGAATAATGTCTCAATGATGAATTATGAAAAATGAAAGAAGGCTTGCCTCTTATTTATAGAGGAATCACAAATCTTGGTTTGGTCCAATTTACTATTAAATCCCTACTTTAAAGTCAAACATCATGTTTTTACATTTACTTTAACCAAATCCATTTGAATTTTGTCCACATATGTTAAATAATGACCAAAAATGAAAAAAAATGTGAAATAATCCTCTAATGTCTTCTTCAAGGGTGGTCATTGGGTTTTACACTTAGTGGAGTTGTGGGATATTTACCCCACATTTTGTGGACTAGTGGGATGATGTGGCACCATGGGGAGTCAAATTGAGCTCCTTAAGCTTGACGTCATGCTCCAAAAGTGAAACATTCTAGCGTGGGAGGGTGACATCATGGAAGTTTCATCATCTTAGGCCTCTTTCATGGGCCAATGAAATCACCAAGTGTGCAAGGTTCATCATCTATATCCTCCCTTTTGCGGGGCTCAACGTCCAACCTGTGGGATTTTACGCCAATATGAAAGTCCAAGTGACTTAGTACCTCCATGAAATATGTCACTAAGCAAGATCATGCAGATACAAACAAGGTTGTTACACACCTAGGTACCTCGCCCTAAGTGTCGTAAAAGTGTCATATGCACCTTGCTAAGTGTTGCATACACCTTGACACCATGAAGTAACATATGTCACAATCCCTAGTCCATGTGGAGGGGAAATATATTATATGAAGGTCCAAATACTATGTGCACATGAATTAATTATTAATATTCATAAAAAGGAAATTAATTTAGTGTGAGAATCCACCTCACATTTGGTTTCCTATTTTTAAGGGGAGGTTGAGGATCTCATGGATGGTTGAAATATTTCCTCCTTAAAAGCCTCTAGAGATATTTCCTCCCTAAAATCCTTAAGAGATCTTTTCTCCCTAAATATCTTGGAGATTCCATTTTAATGGATCTGATGAGTTATCCTCTCCATGGTGGTTAAGCCTCCAAATCCTATATAATGAGGTCTTTCCATGGAGAAGAGGGGGCAGATTAGAGGTATCAAACTTATGATCTTAGGAGGATGGAGAAAGATTTGAATATCAAACTTATGATCTTGGGAGAATCGTGCAAGGGCTAGACAAGGAGGACTTGGAGAGGCTACTGCAACTGCATCTACAGATTGTAAGTGTTTTTTTAATGTTCTCATTAATATATGCTTGGCCTATTTCCTTCAAGTTATGTATCTTTACATATGCTTGTATATTATTGATGAATTTGGTTTAAAGTAATCTTGGTAGAGTAGGAAGTATTTTCTTTTCTTCGTTATTCATTGCATTGCAGGTATCCTGTCGTGCTAAGGAGGTTGACGATCAAGTTTAGATTGGATTAAGCGAGGACAAGCTTCAAAACAAGGTACATCATAATTTCTTCCTCTCTTTCTTTTGATTAGCTTAACTATATTTAAAGGGATGTTAATGTCCATTTGCATCTTTTTGTCTTGGTAGTAGGGGTCTAGAATCCAACAGGATATTCACTTGTCCATAGAGGAATTTCCCTACAACATAAATTGGCGACTCCACTGGAGTGTATATCAGAGTGTTGATCTATAATCAATGCTCCCCTGTAGTGTATATCACATGGAATTTTTGTTATCGAATCATGCCAAGTAAATCAATCGTAATACAAGAGCCACCTAAACAAGCACATTGGATCCCCCCTTTCAAATTAAATATATGCTCAAAGACTTTATGTAATTTACCAAATTTGGATATGGGAGGGTTATCGGAGAGTCCTATTGGGTAGGACAATTCCCCAAGTAGAGGAGTGTTTCCTGGGTGAGCCCTCTCTAGGCCATGTAATGAATGTGAGGTGGATGGAGGAGAAACTTATGGGCATGGGGTCATTAACATGCAAGGGTCTCATATGGTCTCATTTCCATGGGCACCTTTATGGAGGGTGCATTGCATCCTTGAGTTACCTTTCATTTGGGGCACAACCTTCTTCCAAGCCTTATAATTGTCTTTTTCTTTATTTTCTTTAGATAATTTGCAAGTCCCCTTTACAAGGTTTCCTGATTTTATGCATTAAATGTGTTTCCTTTCAAGCAAAATACTTATAAGTCGTTTTCAAATAGGTGAGGCATTTATTCGCGCTCAAGACTTAGGGCAAGCGCCTAGAAAGGTAGAGCTCAAATTTAGGACTATGGATTTTGTGTTCTTTTGTATCCCTGCCAGTGCATTTTGATCGTGGCTACTATTTATTTTTATTTATTTATTGATGCTAGCTACAACAGCCCATGGGCCTTTAGCATCTCTTCCCATAAGAGAATGAGGTACAAGCCCCTTTTTGGGGTACATGTAACCCGAAAACCCAAAAGATGAGGATACAAATGGGAATGAAGATGGAAAGTAATAAAATATGATCAAGAATGGCACGATGGCCCATCAAGAAGAACCTCCAGTAGAACCCTTTCCCCGGGGGTGGAATACTTACTTGAAACCCCAAGATAACCACCAAGGTGAAAAATGGTAAAAAGCACAACTTCCAAGCAAATGTTTCATAATGAAAAAGAACACTTTCAAACTTATCTAAATACCCCAAATATTAAAATGATACTCACCATGAGACTTGACTAGTTACCTCATGAAGCAAGACTTATCTCTCTCTGTGGACCAGGCTAGTGTGGTGGACATTGCTTTGTTGTTGATGATGATGATGGTGAAGCATGGTGAAAAAGAGGGGATATGTGGGTTGTGATGTCCTTCTAGCTCTCGACACTCCATGTCTGCTACCTGTGGGACTCGAGACATCATCTCCTTAGTTACCCCTAGGTTGGGGGGTTAACAATGATTACCCATGTCAACAACTAGCTAGTATCCACCGTCGGGTGATCTGGGCAAAGGGAAATCCACGATCCTCTTTCTGGAGTTGTTGGAGAACTTGCCAATATGATTTCCCTCTCTCCTAGGAGTCCCTCTCTCTCTAGACTTGAATCTACTTACTTGGCTAAGATTTTGAAATTCCCATGCACTGCTTGAATGGTTTGGTTTGGTTATCTACTTGAGGATTGATTTCTTTTGTTGTTGGGTGTTTTAGATAGTGTTCTCTTGTTGCCCATGAAGAGCATGTTTAAACCATATTCTATATGTTCCACACAATATTCTAATTGTTGTCTAACTTGCCCACAACTTTACCCTAGTTGTCAAGTACACCTTTCTTTGTTTGTATTTTGTCTTACTTGCCCATGACCTATTCTCAGTGTCCAACATTTCCCATGACTTCGTTTCACTGTATGAGAGCACCCAAACTTCATTTGTTTGCTTCCCAACGTGCACACAACCTGAACCAAGCTTCTGAGCATACCAACATGCGTTTTCAATGTCTAACAACACTACAACCCAAACCCTAGCGATCACACATCCCTTTATGGTTGTCTAGAAATACCCACGACTGAAACCTACCTTATGAGTATTTTAATTGTTTGCTTCTCAACATGCCCACAACTAGAACCAAGCTTTTGACTGTACCAAAACACATTTTTGTTGTCTAACAACACCACAACCCAAACCCTAGTGATCACACATCCCATTATGGTTGTCTAGCAATACCCACGACCGAAACCTTCCTTCTGGGAATTCTAAGAATCTTTCCCTTGCTCCTAACCATCCCAAAAATTTGTGCTCACACTATCAACTATGCCACGTGTTAAACCCTTGCCTTGGGCGTTCCACAAAATCACTAGTAGCTAATATCTAGTGTCCACGTACCTCTCTGAGTATTTCAAGTGCTAAAACTCCTAGCCAAGTGTTGTAACACTCATGTGCATAAACAAGCATCTCACTAAACCTACTTGATCAAGTCTGGACAGTACGATCATTTAAGAGCCAAAAATGGAGTAAGTAGCGAGTCCTTGGTGAGTTTTGATGGTGCATTGACCATAGGGTCGTTTTCACAAATGATTCATTGCCTAGTTGGTGTGTAGATCACATATTTCTTTGATTAAGAACTATTATATCATTGTCTCATGTATCCAGTGAGAAGGGTGTTTCCAAACCTATGTATGCCATGAAAAAAAATATAATTCTAGATAAATATTGTGTAATGGAGGGGAATCTGGGGTTCTCTTGAAATTGTTGGTATCAAAGGCAAGAGAATGCCTCTCAATGGGTAATTAGGTTTTAGTTGCGTAAGATACTAATGCATCTTAACATGCTTTCATTCCTCATTTTACAAATTGAAAGAATGAGCCAGTTAATCAACCTAGAAACCAGAGAGTAGTTTCACTAAGACTGGTATTTAGCCCTAAAGCCAAAAACTTAGGAACCTGATTGTCATAGTGAACAATAGGCTATACTAAGTTTAAGTGACAAAGTGGTGTAGATATTTGAAAGTGTTGGCCTGATTGTCACTACCATAGTTAGTTATTTGAGTTGTGAAGACCTTTTTCATCAGGAGAAGAAGAAAGGTCCTTGTGCAAAGCAGAGGACACAGGCTTGGTAGCCTCCAAAAGATAGACAACTCTAAGAAAAACTTAGAGACAAAGCTGAGATAGAGATAAGAACTTAATTCTGCAAAGGATCCATGTTGGTGAAGCGAGTGGGCTCTAAGTCCCTCATTTACAGATCAAATATGAAGAGTCATAGGTGAATATCAAGAGTCAATGGAACTCTTGGAAGATGAAACCAATAGTTATCTCTCAATGTATTTATGCATGGCTCGCATCAATAAAGTTTTTTAATGCATCGAGTTATTCAATCCCCAACTTGTCAGTGATATCAAAGCTTGGTGTTTGTTTTGATAACTCCTAGATCCCTACCTGGATCATTTTATCTCACCCAGGTGGTTGTACAGGTCATACACATATGTACAAAGTATACTCAACTTTGTTGGGTGTATCAATCATCAGCTGAGAGACTTCTATATTTGTGGTCAACTCCATCTCACTCCTCAAGACTTCATCAATCTTTTCTAGAGAAATTACCGATGCAATAAAAAGAAAATGAGAATGGATTGAATAAAGGGGATCCCTTCTTATAGCTTCTAAAGTATAGGAATGAAAAATTGTTTTGGAAATACGATCACCTTAAGTCATCAAGTACTTGATCACAAGAAGATAGAATGATGTTGAACAGATGAAAATAACTAGATTGTTTTGTTTCGTTGATCGTGAAGAGTCGTCACCAAAGAGACATTGTTACTAATAAGCTAGGCATGCTTCATTGTTGAATCAATTCACCTCACGTTCCCATTATACAACACGATATTCCCATTCTAATTGTCTAATTGAAATATTATTGGAGATTATTATTATTATATTACATATCTTGTATGTGTGTTGCATCCCTAGTATCTTTGTAGATCATGCTCCCAAGACCGTTGGAATTTCCACATCTATTGGAATTCTTTAGTACAAGAAAAGATTGTTTCCATTCATGTTGGATCAAAGAGAAAGTGTAACACTTCAATAGAGGTAAGTGCTTGATTGAAGTCGTGTTTCTAGAAGTTTCTCAAGACCATTGGCATATAAACCAACAAATTTCTCTCTCTATGGGTGTTTCACCTTCGTTACCTAGTCTTCATTGGTCTAGTGCTCGACCAAGTGAGGTTTTGTTAGTGAACACCACACAATCTCAAGTTTCTTTCTATCTTTCATTCTTCACATTTTTTATTCCATGATACTTGTTTTTAGATAATCATGGGTAAACAGAAGATCCACATCAACATTGTGATTATAGGACATGTCGACTCTGGCAAGTCCACCACTACCATCCATCTTATTTACAAGCGCGGTGGTATTGATAAGTGTGTTTGTTATGGAATTTCCCCCCTGTGACTTTGGTTCATGTCACAACAGAGATTGACCAAGTAAAACACAAAACCCTAACCCACATACAACAATTGTAAAGAAATAAAAACTTTATTAGAGAGGAAAAAAAGTTTCACACCTTGTATCCTTACGTTCGGTGTCGTTCCTTGCTCTCGACCCTTGTACTGCTTTTGACTCCTACTTATGATAACCTACAAAAGAAGATCAAGAAGGTGTTGCAACAAGGTAGTTATAACATAAAATCATACAAGTAATTGATAGACCGATTCAAATATGAAAAGTAATTCGACATACATAAACAAGTTGAATCAATACTACACAAATATGGGGAAAAGAAAACTCTTTATTAGCAATAGTGAAAGAAGTGGTTACAACCTAACTCCAACTGTCGACACTGCCTCGAAGCCAACTTCCCAAGTTCCTCCAAAAGGTCCTTCAAGCATCACTCAACAAGAATGACATTCCTTGGATGACACAATAAGGATAGGAACACACCTTATGGTCATATAGTGGAAAGGAAGGAATGTTGGAACAAGGGTTCCAGGTCAAAGGGATGCTACTTAGAGGATGAAGGGGAATAGGGAGACTTACAAATTCCTCAGCATAACTTTGCACCTAGATTTTCCTCCTCATCAATGCCCCCAAAGGTGCATTTATACCATCCTCAAGAGGTTAAGGAGGTTGAATTCTATTGAGTAAATACCTAGGGAGGTTGGGAGACAAACCCAATCGAAATCCACAGCAAAAAATGGGGAATTATTTTATTTTTCAACTTTTTTTAGGACATATGTGTGTTGTCAACTAGAAACCCGCAGACATCCATGAGTTGTACATAGATGACCCATGGATGGCACTAAAATTTAGGTTTTTTAAGTGACTTTGATAAGGAAACTTGGGATTTAAACTTGCAAGTCAAGAACAATGGCTAAGCCATCTCACAATGCAATTGATGTGGAAAATTATGGTATAACAAATTCCCCTAATGTGTGAGGTCAGAAGGGAAATTGATAGTCGAAATACATTATAACTCTAAGAGGTGAGGATGCATTGAAGTAGAGCAAATGAAGGTTCCTGACTAGTTGATCCAGCAACAAAAACCGTCAACAGAGATCAAGTAAGAGTATTATCTTCCCAAGTCAGGCATACCCATGCTCAGGAGTGATGTAAGCATGGTCGCCAAATCAAATACATTGTGGATCCATGAAGTATGACTGATGTTCATGGTCACAAGCAATACACAGTGGATCCATGTCAAAGTAGATCATAGCCACAAAAGGATACATAGTGGAACTATGTCTCAAAATCAAAATAGAGGATATCTGGAACCAATGGAGTGAATTAAATGATCCTCTGCAAGTACCAATGTCTATGGGGTAGTAAAATCAATATATGTCTGGTAGGAGCACAAAAGATGTGATGGTGGTACTTCACCCAAAGTCTTCACAATGATTCGTCATGGTACAAGTCTACACCATGTAACACACATGACCCCTAAGTGCTCTTTTAGGGGGTGGGGCATCATAATTTCGCTCTCCTTAACATCTCAAATCCTCTGTCCGAGGTTTCTATCATATTTTTCTCATCCAGAGCTTTCCAGCCACGGTCTCCATGCTCAAAATCGAGCTCAAAACTGGCAAATATCCCTCTCCCAAGTTCCCTGGGGTGTTCATTGTCTCCGGACTGTGCGATCTTACGCCACACATCCATAGAACATCAACAGTTCTTATTTACTTCGAACTATGCGCTTCATTGAATTCCCAAGTACTCACAACCACAAACCTCCAAAGTGTAATCCTTTCGAATTGTCAGATCTTCTGACACCTATCCTCTCAGATCGACGGCTCAAGTGGACTCCCACCTTCGGGCCTTTGGGAGTTCTTGCTCTAACCAACTCTGGTTTTCTCCCGGAGTGACTTTTCTCTAAAGTGGCAGATCTTCCACCACGCATCATTTTCCAACGGAC
>JZKD02S1854150.1:44246-55256 GCA_000966675.3 Picea glauca
GCTTAATTGGGCCAAGTCAAAAATGCCAAAAATTGTGAAATAAACAAAAAGGTTTGAGAGAGAGTGGGAAATGTTTCCTAACCTTTTTCCTAAGTTGGAAAAGTAATTTTCCACTTAAAGAACCCCCTTTGCTTAGCTAACAATGTAAAGTGGTGTTCTCTTTCTAATTGACATGTGGGAATTAAAAAGTTTAAGTGAAAAAAACCACCTAAACCCTAAATTCGTCTTCCTTGGTGTTTAACTTAATGTTTGACCAGAGGAAAAAGGTGTTTTCCCGTTTACACGTCACTCTTCAAACCCTAACTCACTACCAAAACCCTAAAAGTGACTCTTCCTTGACTTTGTCTATTTCTCTTGTATGTGTGACACTTGTAACTCATCCAAGAGGGGTCTCTCTCCTCTCCCAAGCATAAAATAATGCTCACCCTCTTCGTCTTTTCACATTTATTCTCAGTGTAAAGTTACTATACCCAAATCTCTCCCACTCTTCTCTCTTTCCCATCTTGCTCTCTTTCATTTCTCAAGCTTGTAGCAAGTATTTGCTCAAGCTTGCTTTCAATAAAAGAAATCTTTGGAGGAAATTGTTGGCATTGGGAGTATTCTTGGTGCTTGGATTGGATCTACATTGGAGGTGGCTTGTGTTATTGTTTTTTTTGAGTTTTAGCTTGTAGATCAAGTGTAGGAGATCCAAACAAAGAATTTTGCTTAGATAGATCTATGATAGTGTATTATTGAGTGGTTTATTATTGGTTTAGCAAAGTATTTTGTTATTCATTTTAAATCTGCTCACCTTCTTCCTTGTCTTGTAGCTTGATCTCTTTTATTCGCAGGTCACTAAGGGTTGGAAAATGACAAATTTCAGATCTGGAAATTTGTCCCTTCGCCCACTTAAAACCCTCTTAAGATTTTTGTTCTTTTCATACGTATTTCTCTAACATTTTTGGGTATATTTCTGTCATAGAATATGTCTTATTTCATCTATTATATGCTGTTTTTTATGCTAAAAATTTCTGGTTACTTCTAACAAAATTTTTTCCAAGTTTTATGGTTGTTTTGCAGCTTTTCCAACAAGTTTTACTTGCTGTTTTTCTGCAGATCTGAACTAGTTAAGGGAAGGTGCTGCCCATTTGGGGCCACAAATCATCAAGAAACAACCTCCCAAGTAAGGGTATTGAATACTCTCTTCTTCTTCTACATTTTACATTGTAAGCAAGCCTAAAGAGAGTCTCTTGGGCTTGCATTTCTCATGTTTTTTAAAATTTCTGCAATTTTTTTTTTTTTTTGCCTACAACTAGCAAGGAGGCTTGACATTGCCACCCATGCTAAATCGTAAGGCTAGGATTTATAAGTTATTTGCTGTTTCAAGCTTTCATTTTGTTGCCCCAATTGTCCTTAAGGCAAGGTTGTGTGGCTAGGTTTACTTGTCTTTTATTTCAAGTTAAGCTCTTTTATTTCCATACCCACTTTGACACAAAATCGGTAGGCTAGTCCTTCTCCTCGTGCCTTAGTTGAGGTTGCTCCTTTTTTATTTCAAGTATTGTTTGCCCCACTTGTCCTTAAGACAAGTTTGAGTGGCTAGGATTGTCATTTACTTTTCAAGTTATTTTATTGCATTCTTTAATTCTTTTGCCTACACCTAGCAAAGAGGCTTGGCTTTGCCACCCATGCTATATCGTAAGGCTTGTCTATAGTTTAGCTAACGATTATTTATCTTGTCTATAATTGTTTAATCTCTATTTTCTCATTCTTTACTTGTTTATCTTGCAAAGTTATTTAAATTTGTTATCTTTTGCTTAAGTTGTGCATCATTTAATTAACTCAATATCTTGTATCTTAAGCTTAAATCTTACACTTTGCAATTTCATCTCAAGTTATTCATTTTTGCTATCTAGACTAGGAGGATCAATTAATCTTGTTTAATTAGGCACTTTAGACTGGCACAACTTTCGCCACCAAAAAGGGGGCTTGTGGAGGCTACAGGAGGTGCTAAGTCAGGGATGACTTCACGGCACTAGGTGTCCCCTCTGCTTGAGCGCCCAAGTTTTTCGGGTTGACCTGTGGAGCTAGGGTAGGGCCTTGTTTGCCCTACTTCTTGAGCACCCAACAATCATTTTGGCCAAAGCAGTAAGAGTCTAGGAGTAGTCATATAGCTTAGGTTGGTTTCACGTTAACTTAGGCCCCCTAATCAAAGAAACACTCTTAAAACTTTTCTAAAATTTATCTAATACATTACACAACACTTGCACTTTATTTTCAGTATCTTTCAAGTTGTGTAAACCTTGCTGTTCAAGGTCTCTTTAACATGCTTATGGTTTGAATCATCTCTACTTTTCATTGCAAGCATTTCATTCCAAGTTGTGCAAACCTTGTTGTTCAAGGTATTTTCTTATGCTCATGGTTTTAATTTCTAAGCATTTCAATTCAAGTTGAACATCTTACTTTCAAGTTCATTTGTGGTTGAAGTGGTTTTTTGTTCAAGGGCTGGCTGCCATCAAGTTGCGCATCATCTCTTTGGGGCACTTGGTGAGTGGTTTCCCCCCTTGCTTCAGAAGTTGCGCACTTCCTCTTGTTGGTTCTCTATCATCTCTAGAAGTTGCGCACTTGCTCCTTTTCCTGCGCATTTTCAAGTTACATGCTAAATGGTTAGTTAGTTGTGAGTTCATTGGCTTTAGTTCTCTCTTGTTGTACATCTTTCTAACTCATTCTTTTGTTTATATTGTAATTTGCTTTCACATTGTATATTTGTCATTGTTTTGATTCATCTTGTACTTAGTGTAAAAACATTCCTTTGTAACTAGATCTTTTAATTCTTGTAATCTTTTGTATAGACTTAGTTGATCCCTTTCCCAACATTTAGGCACTAGTCTTAGTTGACCTTAGGGAAAGGATTTGACTGTCATTGAAATTGTGCATTTGTATTGTTGCTTTCCATATAGGTTAGATATCCCCCTAACTTAATAAAACTAAAATTAACTCCTAGACTTCACTAAACAACTCACATAGTAAATAGGGTCTACCCCCCTTGGCTTCCCTAGGAGAAAGCCTAGACGGAAGAAGTCCAAATCGAGGTGACAGTGGGTTTGGACTTAGGCACTGTGCCTCCAAGGACACACCAAGTGGATTGAGACTTTTCCATGTTTGTAGGTGTGTATAAGGACGACAACAGAGTGTTTAATCAATCCTTCAACAAGAGAGAGGCAAGAACTAGTGCCTTCTAGGGCTTATGAAGTCAAATGGACGACTTCTTCTAAGGTTGCAAATCAATTTTGATAATGCACAAAAGTCTAAGAGGGAGAATGCATATGAGAAGTAGTAACTTAAGTCCCTCTATGTATTTACTTCAAGAAACAAGATACTAGGGTGTAGGCAATTCTAGACCCTAACACCTTGCTCTCCTTGGGCTTCTTATGGGATAAAACTTAGGCAAAGATGACTAGGTCGAACCCTTGGAGTGCTAGCAATTTAGGGCTCTAGGGTTTCACTAGTCATTGGATCAATTCAATGAAAAGCCTGGCAAATAGAAAGTAAGAAAGTAGCAATTTAAGTTCCTTACTTCAAGCATTAAGTATACCATGCAATTTTATAATCTTGTATGAGCAAATAAAACCATACATAAAGCATTCAATAGATGACAAAAAATGCAGATTTTACTTACTTGCACCAAGAATAATCATGAAAATACCATGCAAGATCACCATAAAAGCTTCCAAGATTGATCCAACTTGTAAAAATTAACCTTACACAAGAGTGCGCCTCACAATTTCAGCCAATAGCCCTTACTAGGGCACAAATTTCAGACCTCTCCTCTTGTGTGAGGAGTTGTTCTTATAATAAAATGAGAGTACTTTATCTCTATTTATACAAAACTTTGACCCTTAATGAATTTTAGGTCAAAATTAAGGTCGACCTGGCCAATTTACATTAAAATCAATTAGCATCTAAAGACACCTCCAAGGGTGACGTCATGCCCTTCTAGAGTGACATTGAGGCCCTAAGGTGGAATGCTGAGCCTAAATGGTAGGGCACTTGGCCTCCAAAGGCCCTAGATGAAGCCCACATGTGCCACTAGGCTCACAAATGCCTCCACAACGAAAACTCTAGCTCTGGATGATGTCCAGGGTTATGATGGTGACGTCCTGGGCCTTCAAGGGCCAATGCCCATGTGGAAGAGCAAGATCCCCCTGGGTCTAGGTTTGCTAGGGTGCCTCCAAAGGCAACGCCCTTCTTTCTTCCTGGTGCAAATCTTCAATGTATTCTTACCCCTAGCTGGGGTTACATCATCCATCTATGGGCTTTAAGCCCCCCATGAAGGTCTGAGCTAATCATTCCCTCATGTGTACCTGTCCACTGGGCAAAGTCCTGTAGCAACAAGTACGCCCTCTAGGATTTCATAAGTCACAAGGATCATAGCAAGTAAATCACATCCAATAATTAAATTACCCAAACATGTGCATCAAACCCCCCTTATCCCAGATAAATGCTCAAAGACGTTATGCAATTTGACAAGTTAGGATTGGAGAAGGCCTCATAGTGTCCTATTGGGCTAACATCCCTTAAGTTTGGAGTGTTTCCCAGGTGGGATCCAATCCAAGTCATGTAAGTGTATGAGGTGGCATGGGGTAAGTGTTTGGGCATAGGGTCCAGTAATAACATGGAAATGTAAGTCTTACCTGTGGGTGCCTTTGTAGAGGGCGAGATGCACCTTGTCTTAAATGCAATTGTTTCTTAGCCCATTCATTGCCTTTTATTCTTAGCTTTAGTTCTTTTGATCTTTTTCTTTTTTGCTTCAAGGGAAAAGCTGAGGGCCACTGTCCTAGCTTGATGATCAGAGGTGACAATGTTATCCACAAACATTTCACAGAAATGAGAAGGCTGGCTTGTGATGAGACTCCCTTTCTCTTGGTTATGCCACCAAGAGCCACTACCTTGGTTTGGTGACCAGGTAGGTGGTAGTGTCATACCGCTACCTGCCCATGGTCATATTATTATTATTATATTATTAAAATTATTATTATATTATTATTATTATTATTATATTATTATTATTATTATTATTATATTATTATTATTATTATTATACAGTTATTATTTTTGGAGGAAAAAGTTGTTTATGTGTACTTACATAAAAACAATTTTGGACAACTTTAATAGGCCGGCTTGTGATGAGACCTCCTATCCACCAACTAGTACCTCGAGTGTTTATGTATCTTATGGGTTCCCTTTTCTTACTGAGAAGATTTTTACTGCTTTCTTGGGAATCCCTTGGCGAAGCATCTCAAAGGTTTCAACATTGGCTTTTAACTCTTGCCAACTACTTTTACCCTTTGGGCCTTTAGCCCCTTCTTCCCACGAGGTAAGGCACAACCCTTCCTAGTGTAGCCAATCCCAATGCCCAAACAAAGGTAGGGGAGATGAGAGGAATAAAGATGGAAAGTGGTAAGTATGGAGGGAACGGACGATGAACTTTCACAGACCCACCTAGTGGCAACCCATCCTAAAGGGAGATCAACTTACTAGGGCACCATGTCACCCTTTTCGGTATAACGAGGCAATGAACATAATTTCCAAGCAAACGTCATGAAATGAAGAAGAATTCAATGCAACATATTCAAGTGCTTAAAAAATCAGAGTGACACATACCATGATACCAGGACTCATTACCTCATGGAGCAAGACTTACTGCTACTTTAGGACCAGGCTGGTGGGATGGATACTGCTGCTGCTGATAAATGGAGTGCACTGAAGAAAAGAGTGGCCCTCTGGGGCCATGCTTAAGTCGTTCGGCTCTCAGTACTCCATGTCTAGGACCTGTGGATCTCAAGATGTGATCTCCTTAGTTATCCCTAGGGTAGGGGATAACAGGCTCCACATGAACAGGTTTAGGGGAAGATTCAACAAGGGGCTCCTTATGCTTGATATCAAGCTTCTTATAGCAAATTTTTTCTTTTTTCGAGAGACTTCCCATTGGCGATGCCACTGGAATGCCAAGCCCCTTGGTGCTTGCTCATAATACACTTGAACCCTTGTGACTTTAAAAACATTGAAGACGACTTCTCCCAACTTAGGACTTGACAAGGGATTGTTTGCAATAAATTGAAGATCACTTGCAAAAAGACCATTAACACCCCCTTTGACTGCATCAACCTCAACGATTAACACTTTATCCTTTGTAGTCATTATGGTCTCTACTTTCAATGATTGGTTGGTCATATGATTATCAATCACCTTTGAGATAGTCGTCCTACTAACCTCTATAGGAGCCATAATGACAACTTCTAGGGTAGAAGGTCTGACATGCTTTGAAGCCATAATCTCTCAATGTAAGCACTCAAATTGCTAGTAGATCCAAGCAGTTAGGGAACACAAACCAACAAACCAAGCTTGAGCAACCATAGGGTCAAGAAAGAAAAACTAGAAAGCATTTGTCATAGGATTGAGAACACCCACATGAAGTAGAGAATACAAACATCACAAATTCGTGGGTACATGCAATAACCATGGAAGTAAGAAAACATAGGCAGCTCACGATCCCCCCGAAAAGAGATAGAAGCAAGGGCACATGGGAAAGTAGATGACTTCTTGTGATATGAATGGGCCTTGTTGCTGTCCTTATACACACCTACAAGTGTGGAGAAGTCTCCAACCCACTTGGTGTGCCCTTGGAGGCACAATGCCCAAGTCCAAACCCACTGTCATCTCGACTTGGACTTCTTCCGTCTAGGCTCACTGCTAGGGAGGCCAAGGCGGGTAGACCCTATTTACTATATGAGTTGATTAATATGATCTAGGAGTTAATTTTAGTTATTAAGTTAGGGGGAGACTAACCTATATGACAAGTAGCAATGCACATGCAAAGCTTCAATGGCAATGAGACCTTTCGCTAAAAGGACAACTAAGACTAGTGCCTAAAGATGGGGTAAAGTGGTCAATTAAGTTTGTACACCAAGAAAGGAATTAGATGAACTATTCACAAAATAAAGAATGTAATCTACACTTTAGATACTTACAAGATGAAAATACACAAATGAAATGTGCTAGGAACAAAAATACAATGGAACTAACCAATTAGATAATAGCACAACTATACAACATAACTAAAGAACAATTAGACCCAATATACAATGAGATATCCAAACATGAAAGAAGTAATTTGAAAAATAACTAGGAAATGAAGCTAGTGCGCAACTTTAAGGCAGTGAATTGAAATTTGAAAAACAACTAACAAAATAGAACTAGTGCGCAACTTATGAAGCAAGAGGAAACTGCAAGTAAATTGCCCCAAAGAGATGGTGCACAACCTTAAAGATAGATAAACTTGAAAGTAAATGTGCCCAACTTGAAAGCAAAGTACTTGGAAATAAAGTTGCTAGTAAAGTAAATCACATGAACATGTAAATGCCTTAAACAATGAAACTTGCACAACTAAAGATAACTGAAATGTAAAGCACAAGTGTTGTGAAAGTGTTGTAGGTAAATTTTATGAGAATTTTAGAGTCTCTCTTTGATTAGGGGGATTAAGGTTTGAAGATGCAAGCCTAGACTATGTGTCTACCCCTAGACTCTTATCGCTTTGGCCAAAATGATTGCTGGGTGCTCAAGAAGAAGGGAAAACAAGGCCCTTCCCTAGCTCCACAGGTCAACCCAGAATACTTGGGTGCTCAAGTAGTGGGGCCACCTAGTTCCGTGAAGTCGTCCCCGACTTAGCACCCCTTGTAGCCTCCACAAGCACCCTTTTTGGTGGCGAAAGTTGTACCAGTTTGGGTGCCTAATTAGACTAGATAAATTCCTTCCAAATCTAACTACAAGCTATGATTAATTCCAACTTAAGATACAAGATTACTTCCAACTTAATCAGATATTAACAAATGAATACTAAAGAGATATTAACAGATTAAGCAAGAAAACAAGCATTACGATATAGCATGGGTTGACTAAGCCAAACCTCTTTGCTAGGTGTAGGCAAAATAAATTGAAGCATGTAAAGAAAAGACTAGAAAATAAAATAAATTGCTCCTAGCCACTCAAACTTGTCTTAGGGACAACTGGGGCAAACAAGAAATAAATCAAATACTTTGCAACCTCAACAAAGACACAAGGAGGAGGACAAGCCTACCGATTTTGTTCCAAAGTGGACGAATAAAGAATGAATAACTTGAAGGAAAAACAATAAACCTAGCCTCTCAACCTTGTCTTAAGGATAAGTGGGGCAAACAATTAGATGCAATAAAAGGAAAATAGACTACCCAACCTTACAGTTTTGCATGGGTTGGCTAAGCCAAACCACTTTGCAAGGTGTAGGCACAATTTAATTACAATTGTTACAAAACCGAAAATTGAAACTTAGAAAAAAATGCAAGCCCAAGAGACTCTCTTGGGTTGCTTACAATCAAGGAAAAAGATGAGAGAAGAAAAGGGGTTTTGCTACCCCAAATTGGGAGGCTCTTATTGAGTGTTTTATGGCCCCAAATGGGCAGCACCCCCCCTTGTCCTGGCGAGAATCTGCAAAAATCTTTTGCTTGCTGGAAATGCTGTAAAATATTCAAAATAGCTCAAAACATTTCTATTAGTGAAAAACAAAAAATTTTACTATAAAAATCTGAATATGAAATATGTATTTTATGCCTATTTTAGAACAGAAAATAGCCTCAAATCCAAAGAAAATGATAGAAACTAGAATAAAAAGTAAATGGAGGAATCCCTTGGTTGAACAAGCAAATTTCTAGATCTGAAATTTGCTTCTCCAAACCCTTAGTGACCTGCAAATGAATGAGATTTTGCTACAATTCAACAAGGAGGTGAGTACATGAAATGGAAATTGCAAAATACTTTCCAATACCATACAAATAGCTCATTAAGTCTACAACAATACTAACATAAACTTACCCAAGAAAAATACTTTGCTTGTATCTCGTAGATTAGATTTGAAAGCAAGAAAAACCCACAAGAAATTATGGAAGCAATATCACCTCAAACAAAAACCATGAGGAGCATCAAGAAGACTCCCAATGCACCATGAGATTCCCTCCAAAGCTTTTCTTTATTCCAGAAATTTGCATGCAAAAACTTGTAGCAAAAAAAATACAAGGAGAAATGAGAAATGAGGAAGAGAGAAGAGTGGGAGAGATTTGGGCAGCATAAGTTTGCTCTGAGAATAGATATGAAATGAGGCAGGGGCGAGCATTCTTTTATACCTGGGAGGCAAGAGAGACCCCTCTTGGATGAGTTCCAAGTGGCAAGCAACAAGCAAGAGTGATCATTTCAAAGAGGGGTGCACTTTTAGGGTTTTGGTCATCTTTAGAGTTTGAGGGTTCAGGGGGAAAGGGGGGAAACACCTTTTAGCTAACCCAACAATGATGTTAGGCACTAAAGAGGGCGCACTTAGGGTCCTAGGTGGTATTTTTCTTTAATTTTTCACTTTGGGCAAGTTACTCACCAAGGGGGGTGCACTTTTCTTAGGGAGATGGTGAGTTGAGGTTGTGGCTAAGCAAGGGGGGTTGGGTTAAGTTAAAAAATGAGTTTTTTAACTTAGGAAAAGGCTTAGGAATCAACTCCCACTCTTTCTCATGACTTTTTGCTCGTTTTACAATTTTTGGCATTTTACTTAGCCAAATTAAGCAATTAAATTGCTGACTCAAGACTGACTTGGATTCCTCATGGACAATGACCTAACAAAACTTGTCCAATTGAGTTGAAACTTGGTCCAAGGGTGCAGGGGGTCTCATGCCATTTCTTTTGAGTACTCACACCCCTATCAAAATTCTCTAGGACCAAATTTTTACATTTTTACATCAAATTTAATTAAAATTACCATTACATGGGTAATTTTAATAAATAAAAAAAAGCTATTAAGAATCGACGGAATTCCGAAAGACTCTAGAAGATGTCTAGCATGGTCATTTACAATATTCCTAGACCCTAGTCACCCATTGGGCTCAATCATTAGAGCGCCTTTCACCACTCTGGATCGTTATTGTGAGTGAAAAACGCAAGGCTAATTAAAAATTACCCAAGGAAAAAAAACACTCGATGAAAGGACTTCCCTAATGATAAAGTTCTAGGTAACTAACTAAAATATGATCCATGCAGACCCATTACATTATTATCCCATGCAGGGGAGCGGACATCCCGATTACAAAAAGACGTGCTAGGGGCAAAAATTTCCTTGTAAAACGAGAAAGTCCTCAACTTTGTTGTACCATCAGGTACATAGCTTCAAGGAACATGGAGTTGACCCCCTAGTCGAAATAGGTGGTCAACAGGCCTGTCGCCCTAAAAGGAAAGCCACTTGTGAGTATTGTGCAACTTGAGGTACCGCAATTTCGATTTAGAAAGAAATTGACATGGCCTTCATAACTACAAACTATGGGAGCAAGCAAATCGATATCAGGCAGAGCCATGGGTAATCATTTCTCTTGCTTAGTTGCTACTGTCATTTTGATATCCTCACCAATTGGGTTATCCTGTTCCGTTTCTTGCAGAGCATTCTAGTTTCTAAGGACGATTAGCATGCAACCTTTGTTGACTTGCATATTTTCTATCCCTTTTTTCCATGTTTTATTGCAGTTTACTTATTTTCTGCATTTGATGTTGTTTATGTTCTTATTCCTTGAAGATATTTTTTCTCAATTAGAAGTACCCATACCAAAATATAAATATTAGTGGCATTTTCTAGGTACAACCAGATTTTGTTTTTAACTGTGTTTTTTCTTACCTATCATGTTTAAAGGGAAGACAAATGAATATAAAGACAATTTCCCATTTACAAACTTTTTCTGTTTTGAGGATCATCTCATCTTATTGAGAGCATGGCATCTGTCTTTTCCGAAAAGGGTAATTTTTTTAGGTCACTTAGAACAAAAGTGAGAGAAATCATAACACATAAAATATACGCACATTCCAGTCTGCCTTGATGAGTGGTGTGCCTTGTATGGTTTGGCCTGTCTTGCATGGTCTATTCTGCCATACCCTGTCTGGCTTGCCTAGCCTAGCCCATTTTGCTTTGCACTAGCT
>JZKD02S1854161.1:21072-32977 GCA_000966675.3 Picea glauca
CCTCAATTTTATTTATTTTTATATTTGGTAGGGCTTCCTTCACCCTATGTTGAAATCCCTATATCCATATTTATAACTAAATTATGTTAATTGAAGTTAATTAAAATAGTTCTCACCTAAATTTTATTATAGTAAGTGACATACTAAAATTCATGATGTATATATTGTTATAAAATAATTAAAATTATTAAAATTACAATTCACATCTAATTACAAAATTTACTTCACTTAACGGTGTTAAAATACAGTAACCAATTTATTGCATCATACAAACATAAAGGGTATTGTGGTAAGTATACTTAAATTTCTCAGGAAATTACTTACACAAGATGAAGATGGAAACATTAGAGCTCCCAACACTCATTCCCACCAGTAGCAACCAATTGGGCAACCAAGTTTTGGGGATGAATCTCCTTCCAACCAATTACGAAAGATGATCACTTATGTAATCATGCTTATACAGAAGCGTGCATATACAAAAGACAACTTCCATAAATGTGCATTTAGGAAAGTAGACAGCTTCCGTAAATGCGCATTTAGGGAAGTCGATTTTCCTATATGTGCATATACAAAATATAGCATATATGGAAACACACATATACGAAAGACAACTTCCATAAATGTGCATTTACAGAAGCCAAATTTCATATATGAACGTTTACAGAGGTTGAATTACGTACATGTGTGCTTCGATATATGCACATTTATGGAAGTGGTCAACTTACAAAAACTTACCAGTTTCATAAATGGACCCACTTACAAAAGATGACCACTTCTGTAAATATGCATTTATGGAAGTGGTCATATTCCTTAAATGTGCATTTACAGAGGTTTGATTGTGTATATGTGCACTTCCGTATATGCGCATTTATGAAATCTAACAATTTATGTAAATGCACATTTACATAAATGTTCATTTATGGAAGTTGGATTTTCTATTGTACATATGGAAGATGAATTTTGTATATCTGCATATATGAAATATCCCTGATTCGGCTGATCAAGATATTTGCTATAGTTCTAATGCTCTGGCGTGCAGATCTGATACACTGGGGGTTTCTGGATGCGTTTTAGCTGTGTGTTTGAGGTGTTCTTCAATTATTGTGGTTGCATGTTGGTTATTGCAGGTGCATGTGGGTTATTACATGTGCATGTTTCATATTTAATGTTTAATAATCATAAAAGAGTGCATGCAAGAGTATAGAATGTCAACTGCTCAATATCATGAATAATAACGGTTCAAGCATGGAAATACAATAGCCTACTGTAAATATAGAATCTAGACGTCAGTAAGATCTCCTGGATCTGTATTGGAATACAATAGAATAACAAAAAATACCCATGATCATACGAAGATAGAAGATCTGATGCATGCACGGATATATCGACAAAAATGAGCGATTCCGGAGAAATATGGTAACCTCTACCAGCTGGAAAACCCGATCTGAAGAACCCACCGTAAGAATGTGATCGAAACTCCTCAAATAAATGTGCCTTGGTCTCTATACTGGAATAGATGTCTGTCGGAACTTGGATCGGAACTCTACGGCACTGGATCTGGACCCCTGGGGGGTTTGCGCCCCTCCTTGGACACTGAATGAACCCCAAAAGATTCCATCGTCGGAATCGGTTTCTATATGGCTCAAAACGATCATCTCCTCAAATGATGAAATGGGTCGGAAGAGTTTGGCGGATCTACCCTGGAACATCTGCATGCAATGCCAAATGTTTGTCCAGAATGATTGCGCCCAAAATGGTTGGATGGATCGATATGCAAGATTCCACCATCGGAATCTGATGATAGATGGCCTAATGGAAGCGCTTTGGTTGGATCTCTACTGGTTCAAAATGAATCTGTAATCGGGACATAGGTCTACTGCAGATCTCTGAATCCTCAAAATAGCTTGCCCCCTCCTTGGCTGAGCTGCGCCCTCCACACTGAATACTCCTGAAATGAATGGTGAAATACCTAGATGGTATCTTCGATGGGCTAGGGTGTGTCTCTCAACACTGAAACTGATCAAGGGTGGTGGTTTCCTCCAGAAATACACAAAACAGTAAGGTCGGCTCTCCTCCTCCTCTGGAAGCTCTCAACATCAAATCATAACAATGCATAATGAGGAATTAGGTTAAATTCCTCCATTTATATCTTTCCTGACCTAATTATTTGTTGACATCACTTAACCTAGGCGCCTTTCCTCCTAAGTCATTTATTTATCAATTAAGTCCCCCCCTTATCACCTTTTCATTCTAATTCTCCGTTGACTTAGGCTTAAGTGACTTTTCCTAAGTATTTTGGCTTAATTCATCGTTTAACTGTTAATTCCT
Organism: Picea glauca; assembly: GCA_000966675.3. Lineage (NCBI taxonomy): Eukaryota > Viridiplantae > Streptophyta > Pinopsida > Pinales > Pinaceae > Picea > Picea glauca. Next base: position 23,401 of record JZKD02S1854161.1, read on the forward strand.
CCTTATTTCTCCATCTGGTTCCCTATTTGTGCCTGACTATAGTCTACGGGAACATATAGACTACTAAGTCTGATGCAGGAGCATCGCCAGCACATCAAGCGAGCCAGCACGGAAGCGGAAAACAGCTGGACCAAGCCAGCATCAAATTTTGAAAACACTTTGGGATTGTTGCAAAAGTCTTTAATGAAGCCATTTATGAAGGCGCACTTGTGTATTGTAATGGAACTTCAGCAGATAGCTCTCGTCCTTAGGTAGATAGCCGACATTTAAAGTAGTTAATGTTGGTAGATAGGAATTAATTTTAGATTTGATTGCTTAGAGTTCGAGAGGGAGAACAAATATAGACACCCTCATTGTACATTGTATTATTATCAACCCAGGAAGAGAAAGAAGAGCAAGCAAAGAATTGTATGAAGAACACCCATGTACATGCATTTGAATTAATAGAAGAAAGCTTTGATTCAAATTCATGGTTTGTGTTATTTCTTTGTGAACTGATGTTTTGTTCATGAATGTTTGCTTTCCTGTTATGCATTTGCTTTGATATGTTGTGCATATGATTTCATGTTTAAATGTGAGGTCCGAGAGGATGAGGAGATGAGTTTCAATTGTTTTTCTATGTGAGCGAAGATTCCTGCAAGGAGTGCAATTGAATTCATTCGCAAGGAGTGCGTTGATGGAAGATCAGGTAGTTTAACTCTTGTTCTCTTTCACCCAGAAGTGAATTTGGGTTGCTGAAGTCGTGCAAGGAGTGCGCAGGCAGAAGATAAGCCTCAAAGTTGCGATTCTGAGAAAAGAAACTGAAGACTGCTGCTGCAAGAGTGCGCAGAGTCGAAAGGATTCAACACTTGGGAGTTGTTGAATGTTTTCCGCAAGGAGTGCGTGCAAGTCCCTTTGAAAGAATCAGAGTGGGAAAGCTCAGGACGTATAAAACCTTCGAGAAATCGTCAAAGAAGAGCACATGAATTTTGTGTCGTGGAATGTTCAAGAAAGAGTTGCAAGTGCATGTGCTGGAGGGAAAGTTCTAAGAAGGAAGACTTAGTCATTCTCAAGAAACCTTCAAACAGGAGGAACCGACGGGCCAGATCTTGCGGAGAGGATTCGCAAAATCCCATCAGTTGTTGGATTTTCCGGAATAGAGGCGAAGTTACAGTTACATCGAGAAGTTCGAGCTCAGAATAATGTGAGCCATTGGATCAACAGTCGATTTCCCGCCAACCGTCATATTTGGCAGGAGTTGTGCTGGGGTTAAGCCCTAGCGAGCAAAGGAGATTTCCGAGGAGGCATCGGGATATTGGAGGCATCGGTGTTTTGGAAGTCAAGAAACTCGAGACCCCTCGAGTCTCAAAACACCGACGGAATCATAGCCATGGATCTTGGACAGGACATGCGTCAGAAATCCAGAGTGAGTCGAGGTTCAGAATTTCGAGGTTTCCGAAGACAAAGGAATCGTTGCATCAGAAATCATGATTTCGCGATACCCGATAGGGTGACTAGGAAGTGGTGACGTTGAGGAGTAAGCTCTCACGTGCATTGGGGATCGATATATCAGGATTCTCGGTGACGAGAAAATCATTGTAGGAGGAGTCGCGAAACTCCGAAACGCGATTTCCCGATGGATACAAGGACATAGTGGCGACCACCAGGGTTAGAGAGGTGAATAGGTGTCACACCACACGGAAGTATTGGTAAATCGAGAATTGGGGATCCATGAGGTAAGTTGTCTACGACAACGAAAGTGCCGATTTTTTGATGGGAGAAGTCTCGACAAAAGTCATTCATCTGTGTTTGGAGCCATCGGGTTTCGGGGATTCAAAGAGCCCAAATTCATGACCATAGGACTCGCTATTTCGCGAAGTCCGATTTCCCAATTTGAAAGGGGATTCTGTTTAAGAGAACTCTGTGGGTATTGAGAAGTCCCGATAAGGGAGTTGAAGATCATTTCAGTTCTTCGGGCCAAGGGAAGAGAAGGTCCCGTGTGATCGGACGTGCCCTGGGTGGCGCGCTTGCGTCAAAGTCACTCCCTGCTGGCCTAATCTTGGGGATGGGACATCACAGTCCTCCCTTCTCTAGATTGCTTGTCCTCAAGAAACATCAATCTTGGGTGTTGTAGAATATGCTCTCCCTCCCATGTGGCATCCTCCATTGGAAGACCCCTCCATCTAACCAAGCACTCTCTGATGATCCGACTCCTCGATTTGCATTCTCTCTGCTCTAGTACCTCCTCTGGCACTAGTTCCAACTGACCCTCCTCATCCAAGGGTGCCAACTCTTGTGAAATGCTAATCTGTTGTCCCACCACCTTTTTAAGGCAAGAGACGTGAAAGACGTTATGAATCTTGCTACCCTCTAGTAGCTCTAGCTCATATGCCACCTCGCCTATCCTCCTGATGACTCTATATGGCCCATAGAACTTTGGCTTCAGTTTCTCTGTTCCACTCCTCTTCAAGGAAGACTGTCAGTATGGATGTAATTGCAGGAAAACCAAGTCTCCTACCTCAAAACTGCGCTCAACTCTATGTCGATCTGCATATATATTCTACTGATTCTGAGCTGACTGCAAGTTCTCCTTTCCTGATTGCAGGATCCTTTGACTCTCCTCCACCCAATCCTTGGCCCCCGGGACCCTGCTGTCCCCAAATACAGTATCTATAAAGGAGGGTGCATCGTATCCATACAATGCCCTGAATGGTGACATCCTGATGGAAATATGGTAAGTTGTGTTGTAGCAATACTCACCCATATGTAACCATCTCACCCAAGTGCGTTGTTGTCCCCCCACATAGTTCCTCAGATACCCTTCCACCCATTTTTTGACGATCTCTGTCTTCCCATCTGTCTGTGGGTGGTAGTTGGTACTCGTAGCTAACTCTGTGCCTGTCAATCTGAAAATCTCCTGCCAAAATGTGTTGATGAAGCGCCCATCCCTATCACTGACTATCTGCCTGGGTAGCCCATGCAACCAGAATACCTCCCTAAAGAACAACTCTGCTACCTGTATGGCCTTGTAGTCGGTGTATATGGCAAAGAAATGTGTAAACTTGGTCAGTCTGTTGACCACTACAAATATACAGTCCCTTCCCTGCACTCTAGGGAGGCTTGTAATGAAATCCATAGAAATGCTCTCCCATTTCTTCTCTAGAATGGGTAAAGGATGAAGTAACCCTGTGGGATGTGTCTGCTCGGACTTGTTCTGCTGACAAGTCGTGCAGTCTCGTATTTGTTTCAGCACATCATCCTTGAGACCCTTCCATGAGAATCTCTCCCTGATCTACCTATGAGTTTTGAAGTATCCCTGATGCCCTGTTGTTGGTGAATCATGACACACCTTCAGAATCTTCCCTTTCAGGGTGGATTCTGGAACCAAGTAGATCCGGTTCTTGTAGAAAATGATGTCATCAAGAACCCAGTACCTATCATCAATCACTTGCCCGTCCATCACCTCACAAGAAAATTTGTTTTTGGATTATTCCACCAACAAATGAGCTTTCCAATCTGTACAGATATCCATCATCGAACATCCTGTTGGTCTCCTGGACAATGCATCCGCCACAACATTCCTTTTTCCCTTGACATACTCAATATCAAAGTAGAATGCTTGGATCTTTGAGACCCACTTCTGCTGCCTCTCGCTGAGGTCTTTCTGGTCAAGAAAATACTTCAGACTGTTATGATCAGTCTTCACTACAAACCTGTTGCCAACCAGATACTGCCTGAATTTGGTTAAAGCATGCATGATTGCTAGCATCTCCTTGTTGTAAATAGGATAGAGTCTCTCTGACTCGTCGAGCTTCCTACTCTCAAACACAATGGGGTGCCCCCCCTGCATCAATACTGCTCCAATACCCACCCCTGATGCGTCGCACTCTAAGACAAATGGCTGAGAAAATTCAGGGAGGGCTAGAACATGGCATGTGCTCATAACCTCCTTCATTTTTTTGAATGTCTATTGTGAATCCTTTGTCCAATGAAAATCACCCTTCTTTTTCAAGTCTGTGAGTGGTGCTCCCAACTATGAAAAACCCTTGACAAACCGCCTGTAGTAACTGCATAACCCAAAGAATCCTCTCAGCTCCGTGAGATTCTTGGGCATTGGCCAATCCATAATGGCTTTGATCTTTTCCTGGTGAACCTGTACTCCCTGCCCACTGATGATATGCCCTAAGTACAGTAGTTCCCTCATGCCAAATTCACATTTGGATTCCTTGGCATATAAAGACTGGGTCTTCATAATATCCAAGACCTTCTCCAAATGTGCTAAATTCTCATCCCATGTCTTGCTGTAGATCAATATATCGTCAAAGAATACCAGAAGGTACTTCCTCAACTGTCCTCTAAATATATGGTTCATGCAAGACTGGAAAGTGGCTGGTGCGTTGGTCAGTCCAAATGGCATGACCAAGAACTCAAATGTTCGAAATGGCATTGGAATGTTGTCTTCTCAATATCCTGCTCCTTGATGTTGATCTGATGGTATCCTGAACGTAGATCAATCTTGTTGAAGAAGACTGCTCCATGTAACTCATCCATCAACTCATCTATGCATGGAATAGAGTAATGATTCTTGATCGTTTTCTTGTTGAGCACTCTGTAATCGATGCACATCCATAGTGTGTCATCCTTCTTTAGTACCAGTACTACTGAAGATGCAAAAGGACTCCTGTTGGGCCTGATATGCCCCATAGCGAGCAATTCTTTGATTGCTTTCTCAATTTTGTCCTTAAATTTCTTGGGGCGTCTATAGGGTGTTGTAATCACTGGTGTAGCCCCTACCTCTAACTCAATCATGTGCTCAAAACCCCTGTCTAGCGGTCTCCCTGGTGGTATCGGCCCAAATACTGGCTCATAACGTCCCAGAAGCTCTCTGATTTGTGGATGGTAATTCTCCCGACCCTCTGAGTCTTTTCGCGTGGTGATCCAACACTCTGTTGTGTAAGCCACATCATCATGACGAAAAGTCTGTTCCATCCTCTTTGTCGATAATTCTCGGGGTGCCCCTGTAGACATGCCTCTCAGCACAACTCTCGATCCACTGGCATCTCTGAAGCTCATGGTCAATGTCTGATAGTTGAACCCAATCTCCCCAAGTGAATATAACCACTGTACTCCCAACACGACATCCATATCTGATAGGTCAACTACATAAAATGTGTCAGTCAGGGTGTATTTTCCAAGTTTGATCTCTAGGTCAAGGATCATGTCCAAGCATGTCATCGTGTATCCATTAGCCACTACCACATGGAATCCCTCAAAATCCTTTGTGCGTAACCCCCTCCTGGCTACCAAGGATGCATCTATGAAGTTGTGGGTGGCCCCACCATCAACTAAAGCTGTCATGTGTTTCCCTTGTACAAGGTCCTTGAGCCTGAGAGTGTTGTACCTGGGTATTCCTGAAAGGGTGGATATGGTTCCCCCTTTCACCTCTCTACGAGGTTTGGCCTCCTCCTGGGGCTGGGCCTTTCCCAGTATCTGAGGTTTCTTCGACTGCTGCTCTGGCTCATGTGTGGTCTCCATCTCTGAATCACTGTCTGTCGGTGCCTGAATATCCTCATCCTCCTCCTCACTGCCTGATTCCACTTCAATATAGTGGATTTGTCCCTTTCCCATGCATCTATGCTCGGGGACCCAAGGATCTCTACAGGAGAAGCAAAGCTTCTTCCTCATCAACTCCCGTCGTGTATCATCATCCAACTTGGGCTGCCCTTCCATTCTCTGGGAAGATTCTTTGGATCCTTATCTCTCTGTGGTACAAAAGGTTTAGTGAAAGGTTTAGTTTTTGGCACCGAATCTACTAAATCTCTAGTGCGTCGGATGACATCCTACAAGGAATGAGGTCAGTATGCCTTCACCCAACCTCTCAAGGGTTCTGTGAGCCCTTCTATGAATAACATGACCAATCGCGACTCAGATATGTCTGTCACTCCCACTGCTACTCTCTGAAACTACGAAATGAATGCCTTTGTTGTGCCCGTTTGTCTCAACTGGGCTAAATCTCTGAAATGGATCTTGGGATCCCTCCTATCAAATCTATCCATGAGTCTCTCTGTGAACTCTCTGTAGGAGGTGATGTGATTGTGACCCAATGTCACCAATCCATGATACCACCACTCGTGTGCCTCACCCTCCAAGTGTAGGGTGGTGAAATTGATGGCCTCTGCCTCGGTCATCTGGTTGAGCTTGTAGTAGGTATCTAGTTTCTGTACCCAAGCTCTGGCAGTGCATCTGGATGATCTGTCAAAAGAAGGTATGGTGAGTTTACCAACTTTTCAGATGAAGTCAATGTTATGCCCCTGTTGCTGCCCTCTCCTCTGTGGCTCTCTAGGACGGTTCCTGAGTCTGAGTCCACAATACTTGACTAAGGTCACGTCCTGATGAAAGTCACGGCCCAAGGCCTCATACTCTCTCTGATACTCTACAATGTCCTCTTCATGTGTGGGCGGTCTCTGTGCTATCATTATCTGTGCTGCTACTGGGGTTTCCCTTTGGAAACTAGGAAATAACGGACATGGAATCCTACTCGCAGAGGTATACGTGCGAGTGGATGACTGGGGTCTACTGCCTGCCCCTGAGTTCCCATGCGCTGCATGTGGGCCTTGAGTGCCCGGAATATCTACCATAGCAAGTCTATCTGCTACCTGAGCCAAAGACTGAGACATGGTCCGCTAGCTAGCTAGCATGTCACTAATAATTTGCATGAAGGCTACGTCTGGATCCACTAGGGCCTTACCACTACCCTCTGGTCGTTCATACCTATCACCAAGCCTCTTCTCTGTTTCGCGCTCAGCCTCGTGCTCTACTTGTCGCTCTGCTTCTCTAAGTGCCTCTTCCTCTTCCTCTGAACTGGGAGGGAAGGGAGGAAAGTTAGGTCTGTCCCTTCTTCCCCTGCGCCGATTGTATGTGACATATTCATCATCTTCGTGCTCACAGCCATCTGGTTCTTCTGCTGGATTCATGGTCTTTAGTCCCAAGCTTGCAGGACTAAAGCTCTGATACCACTGAAATATCCCTGATCCGACTGATCAAGATATTTTCTACGGCCCTAATGCTTTGGTGATTCGAAATCGGATCCAAAAGCCTGACAGGGCTTGAAAAATGCTCAGAATGCGACGAAACCTATGCCATTGCATCTGTCTCATCTTCATGATTCCGGTGGTATATGATTCCGGTGGTATATTTACTTTGTCAAACGAACTTTGCATGTGAAAGTTATCGCATTTTGATCGGAAGCCCAAAGAGGTAAAAAGTCAAAGGTCAACTGGTCAAAAAGTCAATGATGACATCAGCATGCTGACTGTATAGGAGATGACGTGGTACTCTCTAGCTGATGGTGATTGGTCAGGTTCATTGAAAAGGCAGACATGTGGCAGGCAAGTGGACTAGTCAATAGCTGACAAGTGGCATTAATCCGTCAAATGGGAAGATGCCACGTGGCCCAGTCATGGGCAACCACGTGGCACCCAGTCATTAGTTGAAGTGACATGTTTCAAAATTTGTTTTGGGGTCCATGGGATTTGAACCCACGACCACCACCAAGCCCAACAACTTAAGAAATGGTCCTTTACCAATGCGCCACATTATTTCTTATGTTATAAAACCCACAATATTAAATATATTGTATGGTATTATGGCGCATAAAGGAGAGGGATGGGGGCTAAGCCCCATCCCGTGGTCGTGTAAACCCCCATATGACCGGGAGTAAAGGGTCGCATGCCATTGAAGGGTTCTGTGCCCATATTATAGTTAGAAAGTGGGTTTATAACCATTTTTTTGGGTTTTAATTATTGTTAAGCCTATTTTTAATTAATTTTCTCCATTTTTGGGAGTTATTGGGCAGTTTTTGAGCCTAAATTCTTGGAGGAAGTTGGAGATGAGTAACCAAATTTCAAGCTATATAACCCAGGCCTGTTTGAGGCCATAAGGGGGGCATTCAGAGAAGAATTATGCTGAGGACAAGCCAAGCCAAAGCCATTTTGAGGCAGAGAAGATTTTGAGGATGAGACACTGTCGGATCATTTCTGGGAGCTCCGGACATCCATTTTGCGTGCTATTTTCTTTGCATGGTTCTAGAGATCTGGAAGAACATAACCAAATCAGTATTGTAGCCATTTGGCATTGCAACGATGTACGTTTGATCTTTTGAACATAAATAAAGAAGCCTCCCCCACAGAGAAAAAGGCCCGTAGACGTAGGCAAAGTTGTGTCGAACTCCCTTATCAATCTGTGTGTTATGGTTTGTTGTCTATTATTTATTTCAGATCTGCATATGTGTATATGGCTGTCATAATTCCTTTTCTTTCCTCATTCTTTCACTAAGTTTTCTCAAATGGTTAATTAACGCATGCAAAATTAAAACTCAACCATAAGTCATTAAAAGATCCGACGGATCAAGAGGTATCAGAGCTAGTTGACGTTTGGATTTGAGTTGCATGTTAACTAGGGAAAAGATATGGCGTGGTGAAGGAAAGCTTGTTGAAGAGAATCCATTAATTGGATTGAGAAAAAGAGCTTCTCAGAGCAAGAAGATGGCATCGGAAGAAGGGATTTCTCAGGATGAGAAAGAGTTCCGGAAAACATTCCTTGCTATGTCGGAGATGGTGAAAGTCTTGTACAAAGATGACTTGGAACGAAAGCGACCAGTTTTGTGTGATTCTTCAAAGGGAAAATGTGAAGAGGAAGAGGACCATCCTCAGATTCCTCCTTCATCTTCATCAACACCTCCTTCTTCTCCTTCTTCTTCAAGTTCAAGTTCTAAATCTAGTGGAAAGAAAAATGTTTATAAGAATAAACATGAAATGCCATTGTTAAAACGTGATGTAAAATTTGAGTTGCCCATATATGATGGTGAAGTAAATGCAGAAAAACTTGATAACTGGATTAGGCAGATGGAGGTATACTGAAGTGTGCAACAAATCAAGGATGAGGCCACACAAATCAAGTTGGCATCTTTTGAGACTTGCAGGTACAACTCTTATCTAGTGGCAAAGCAAGCTGCAAAAAGGAACACAAAATGTGGGTAATGTATTTCCATCATGGAAGGATTTCATTTCTGCACTTAGGAAACAATTCTATCCTTTGGGTTATAAAGAAAAAGCAATAATTGAATGGAAATCTTTAAAACTAAGAAAAGGACAAATAGTGCAAGAATACACCGATGGATTTAGAAAAATGGCATTAATGTTAGACATTCCTTTGAAAACACAAGAAACCCTTATGAAGTATATAGGAGGTTTTTCTGCGCATATTAGAAACATTGTTTTCATGTTTGGACCCACTAACCTTGATGAGGTCTCTATTCAAGCTACGTATATTGAAGCATGGAAAGCAGGTGTGTCGGGGGAATTGTCGTCTTCGAGGAAAGAGGACAAGAGGAAAAGGCATGGAAATGGCAAGAATGCAAATGCAGTGTCAAAGAAGAAAGGAAATCCCTCTTGCAAGCATTGCAAGAAAGAGGGACATGATGAAGACAGATGTTGGCAGTTGCATCCCGAGAAGAAGCCAAAGTGGTTCAAAGAAAAGAAGGGAACGCAAATAGTGGCAACGACATCAAAGCCCACAGACTTGGGATCGGATTCAGGTG
>JZKD02S1854172.1:10091-24971 GCA_000966675.3 Picea glauca
CATGCTTCATATTTGATGACATCATAACTAGGTTTGGATGCCCAAATATCCTCATGAGAGATCAAGGAACAAATTTCACCAATAAGACAGTTGAATTCTTGCTTGAAGAATTTGCAGTCCACCATCAGAAGAGCACACCATAACATCCACAAGAAAATGGAATAGTTGAAGCATTAAACAAGATTTTGGAAACAACACTAACCAAGATATGCCACGTGAACAGAGATGATTGTAATTTAAGAGTACCTTTTAAGTTGGTCTCTGGTCTTGAAGTTGTTTTTCCAATGGAGTATTTGGTACAAAGCCTGATAATTGCTACCTTTACGGGTATGGATGATACTGGAGTTGTTCAAGAGAGACTTGCACAGTTGGTCAAACTTGAGGAAGATAGATTCATTGCAGGATTCCATCAACAAGTACATAAGGAAAGAGATAAGGCCTATCATGACAGGCACATCAAGAAGAAGGCATTTAGACAAGGAGATCTAGTGTTGGTTTATGACAACAAGTTCATCAAGCATCTTGGGAAGTTCAGAACACATTGGTTGGGGCCATACGAGATTGCCTATGTTATAGAAGGAGGAACTGCACAAATGAAAACGTTGAATGGAGAATGGAAGGAAGGACTAGTGAATGGGAGTCGGTTGAAGTTGTACTATGACAACCAGCTGCCTAGTAGCTCTTAGAAAAATCAAACAGATCAAGGGTCTAGGTACCAGGTGGAGTTGAAATTGGGTACCAGATAAAGAAAAGAGAGTCTGCACAAGGAGTAATAAGAGGCATAAAGCAGAAAGAAAAGGATTCACTATGCAGTCCGAAGTTAAAGTACAACAAAATAGTCAGATATAAGTGCCTCAAAAAAATTCATAGGTGAGTGTTGGGGGCCTTTTGTCCCTTGGTTATGGAAGGAAGATAATAACAATTAAGAAAAGGGAAAAAGTGAACTTCGCATAACACATGGTGACTGATACTGGGTCAAAGTGAGCAAAAGAGTAGAAAAGATGGAGCGAAGCACGAGAAAGAAAGTTGTTGGATGAGGAGATAGGGGATGAAAGATAAGAAAGGAAGAAGGATTGTGGATGAATCGGAAAGAGGAAAAATCCACCATTAGATGCTTTGGAGCACCGTGCAAGAACGAAGGAAAGACAGGCTGGTGAACCCCTAAAAACATAGGTCAAGTTGACCTAGGTTTTTAGACACCTAGGGTTTTGGTATCTCGTGTTTTGGACACTTAGGTTTCAGCCTAAGGATGTCGGTGAATGATTATAAAGTATAAATAGAGGTCTAAAGGGCCTAGGTTGGGTTTCTACTTTTGGGTTGATGTGTTGTGATTGTTACTGTTGAGTTGGTAGAGAGAAGAGTATTGTGAGAGAGAGAAGTGCTAGGTACAAGAGCCTTTTGGATTGTAAGATCTTCAGCTGGGTGCATAGGGAGGGGAGAGAAATATAGGAGAAGAGAATATCTACTAGATCAGAGCATAGACAAGAATTGTATGCTTTACATCAATATAATATAGCACATTTTTGTGGATGTATCCCTAGAGAGAGGGTGAACCACATATATTTTTTTGTTGTGTATGATTGGTATTTTGTATTTGTCCTTCATATACTATTATTACATTGCTAAGGTAGATATGATAGATGCATGGAGTAGATCAAGATGATAAGTGATATATGAATGTTGTGTTGTTCCTGTGTTAGATCCACTTGATATTCCCCTTGGTTTTAGACATCTATGTCCTGCAACCCCCTCATAGATGCTTCAGGTGAGACTGCATCTGCTTCACAGGTGTTGCCGAAAGGACCAGTAGCTAGGGCTTGTTGGTGCACTCTTGGAGTTGAACCCTAGGTGTGCCCCTATGTCAGCAGTCATATCACTAAATTTGTTTGGATAGGTCATCCTTTAGCTATCAATTTTTATTTCCCAATCACCCCTTCCCTTTACCAATGTAGTGTCATGGGGTATCGATTTCTTAGTCATTGTTGATTTCCCAATTGGATTTTTCGCAACTCTTTGTTTTCACTTGTGAAAACATATTTTGTACTCTTCACATGTGTGAAAACATTTTCACGTGTGTGGAAACATATTTCCATATATTTTTCATTAGTCAAGTCATTTTTTTAGAATTTGATTGCAATAAGGTCTTCCTTTAAAAATATTTGTGATATGGGATCCCAATTTCTCAATCGGTCCCAATGGTTAAGTTGGTTCTTCTCCACACGAACTCATTCCTTGATTTTTTTATTCGAGCCAATATCAAAATCTGGTTGTACTTAAATAGTAAAGCAAAGTGCCAATTTTTAAATAGGCCTGATTCATAGAGCATTGATCCACAAGGATATTGGTGGCCACCCACCTATTCCAATTGGCTCCTCTTGATAGTTTTTAGTTCAACACATTCTTCTATACTTATTTGTAATTGTGGGTTCTGCACTTATGGGGCTGTTTGAAGCCCTACACATATTCTAGGTGGATACTAGTGGCCGCTCACCTAATCCAACTGGCTTATTTTGGAATTTTTCATGTAAACACATCTTTTTATACTTCCAAGGCTATTTTTGGGCCCTAAACCATGTTTTTCTTGTCTTTCCANATTAAATCCCCATTGCAGATTAATCTTGTCATTATTATTATTATTGTTATTGGATTAATCCTCGTTGAGGATTAATCATGTCAGTAATTGTATAAGGACCAAATCCCCTTTTGCGGATTGGTCATCGGACAATTACAAAGTGCAGAATAAGAAGTCGGCCCCAACAGTTGTTATGGAAGACCCATAATTAATTAAAGGTGGGTTTACCCACCCAGAGTGAGAAGTCGGCCCTACCAAATTGTGACCTTTCACACGTGCCAGTTTGATATAAATAAGAGGCTAGCACCTCACTTCTAACACACACTCACTTGCTCATTATCTTATGAGGCAAGCTACAATTGGAAGTTGGAGAGAGGAGAAGAAGGGTGGCACATCTCTTGGGGAGGACTTTCTGTATTGGTTTGAGATATCTCTTGAACATTGTATAATCCATTTATGATAAGGAAGTTTTTGCTGGGTTTTCTTCCCCTAGAGGGTTTCCTAGGATAAATGTTGTGTCTCTTGTGAATGTGTATTTCTCAGTGATATTGTTCTTATTATGCTCTTATCTATTGAAATGAAAAGAACTATAATAATGGCATAAACATTAACAAAACATAGGTTGTATGAAACAATTATGACCTTCGAAAGTTGAGGTACCAACTTACCCATCGGAGCCCACATAACTTTTGGCATTTCATATACTAGGGTTAGGTTTTTGCATGTGTATGGTTTTGGAATTCATGAGTAATGTTAAAAAGGCCTCTCGACCCTCATTGTAATCATTTTTCTAAAACAGATGAGCGTAGAAACCACATCTCTTCTTAGAGATAGCTACCACCATCCGAGGAAGTAGTTTTCAGTTCTAAATATTTACAGTTTCAACCTATTTTATTTATTCAATAGAAGTTATTGTTCATTGGATATATGTTGTTGTGCTATGTATCTATGTGTTATTGTATTCAATATGTTATTCATTTTTTTCCGCTCATAAATTGGGATCAGTGGTATCAGAGTGGTATATTCTTTATTTATTTTTCTTTGTGCATGTCACTGAAAAGATCTAGGTCCAAGAAGTTGGGACTTGAACCGGTCGAGACATTTCAAGATCAACCATGTCGAGCCCCAAAAAAACCCTTGGTGGACAAATATAAATATGATGGAGTAGGAGATCCTCTTAAAATGTTTCTCGAGTAATCCCTTGCATGACAAATGAATGAAATGATGGATAACTTTGCATAGATCCTTCGATGACTTCCTAGGGGTGAAACATCTTCATTAACAGGCCATGTAACCCCCTTCAAGATATAGGCAAATTTTAATATTCCATTATTTGAAGGATTGATAGATGCAGATATTCTAGATAAATAGTTGAATCTGCTCAAAGAGTATTTTTCAGTCCACAATTTTTCCGATAGTGAAAATATTAATTTTTCACTCCTCAAGGCCATATGCCATTTTAAGGACTGGTGGGATACTTACTTTGAGAAGAGGGCCATATAGGAATATGCAATATTTGTGGTCTCCCCTACATGTGATTCCTTTAGGGATTCCATTAAATAAAACTACTACCCTATTGGAAGCTATGAGGACTAGTACACAAGATGGACCACCCCGCATCAGGAAAAGCACCAAACAATACCATATGTCACCAATATTTTCCATACCCTATGCACCCAATTGGGTATCAACGACTTTGAGCGAAATATGGTGCTCAAATACTATGGATTTCTGCATAAATACATTCAACCAAAAATTGAGTTTCTTGGCATGGCATCATTGGGTACATCTTATAGATATGTTGTCAAGATCGAGCAGAAATTTAAGCAGAGGATGTGAGAGTTTGGATCTCCAAACTCCTCATAGGAGAAGTAGTGAAAATGCAACCCCAACCCACAAAACAAGGGACAGAGAAAAGATGGCCACTCTTAGGACAACCAGTCAAAGATGGAACACAAGAAATGTAATGAGAAGTCAAAGAAGGACATGGGAAAATGGTATGAATACCATAAAATCAGTTGACACAACACCGAAGAATGTCACTCCAAGCAGTCACTAGTGGACGAGATGAAATATTCTGAGTTAGACATAGATTCTGAGTCCGAATAAAATCTAGAAAGAGGGAAGAAAATTATCAATGTTGAACCTAGTGCTATTGTTGCTACCACCAAATTCCATCGAAGCAAACCAGAAGAACCACACGAAGGGGAATGCCTATTTCACTCACAAATGTTGGAAAGGGGGGTTTTGGTTCATTTCATTGTTGATAGGGGCAGTCAGAAGAACCTGATCTTAGTAGAGGTCATCAATCGGTTGGACCTACTAATGACACTGCATCCATATCCCTACACCATTGGTTGGATTCTCCAAGCAATAGATCTATGCGTCAACCAATAGTGTCGTTTACCCTATGAGATCAAGCCTTTCAAAGACGAGGTATTGTGTGATATTTAACCCCTTGAAGTTTGTGATGTTATTTTAGGACAACCATATTTGTGGAAGAGACATGATGTGTATGATTCTAGACCCTGCAATGTTATTATTAATTTGGGTACACAATTGTATAGTATACCAGAGGTAGCACCGCCTACCGCTATTTATTTAATATCTGCTAAGCAATGCAATAAGGTCATTTAAAAAATCAGGAAGTTTGTCTTATTTGTGATCCATGCTCACAGTAATTAGAAGGTCGCTGCCACATCTGTGGCCTCTATAAAGAGCCTCTCTTTGCAGTAGAATAAAGTGGGCAAGATCGTGGAAGAGTATAGAGACATCTTCTCATGACCCACCAGGGTACCGATGCACTACCAATTTAAGCATCCAATTGATCTAACCCTTGGTGAACCTATTCCTAATGGACCATTTTATCATCACTCATTGATGGAAAATGATGAAATCAAGCGTCAGATCCAAGAACTGCTTCAAAAGGGGAAAATCTGACCCAAATCCTCCTCTTGTAGAATCCCTATTATACCAGTACAGAAGAAATATGACACATGGTAGATCTTAATTGATTAAATAGCATTAAAAAAAATCATAGTCAAGAACTAGTACCCAATTCCCAAAATTAATGACCTTGTTGACCTACTAAAGGGGGCAAAGTTCTTCAACAAGATTGACCAAAAGTATGGATACAACTAGGTTCCCAACAATCCAACTGATGTATGGAAGACGACTTTCAAATCTAAATAAAGTGTCTTCAAATGGATGGTCATTTTCTTTGGCTTAACAAATGCACCAACAACTTTCATGAGGTTGATGGATGATGTATTGAGACCCTTCACCAACTATTTTTTGGTGGTATATTTGGATGATATCCTCATCTTCAATAGAACTTGGGAGGAGCACATGCAACATATTCAACACGTTTTTATCACTCTGTGGAAACACTAGCTATATGCCAACTTGGAAAAAAGTTGGAATGAACATGGTACAATACTTGGGCTACATTGCTGATGAGCATGAGGTACATGTTGATCTAGCTAAAATCCAAGTCATCTGTGACTGTCTAGCCACGACCACACTAACCAAGCTTCAGAGCTACTTGGGACTTGGCAACTTCTATCGATTGTTCATGTTGGGATTTTCCCATATTGCATGGGCCCTCAACCAAGTGACCAAGGGCGGTGGCAGGGAAACACATGGGGAAAGGAACACAAATGAGCATTTGATGATCTGAAGCATCCCATGTGCTAAGCTCTAGTACTCTCCCTACTTGATCTACAACAACCATTCGATATTGAGATGGATGCATATGACTGTGTTGTAGGTGTAGTTCTCACTCAACATGGTCACTAATAGCATACCATAGTGATACACTCTCAGATACTATCTGGAAATACCCCACCTATGACAAGGAAATGTATTCTATTGTATAAGACTTTTGTCAATTGAAACATTACATTCTAGGAAAGGAGACAATCATCCGGACTGATGACAAGCCTTTTCATCTCACACAGACCCATGGGAATTCGCAAAATGACCACCATCATAAGTGGTCCACCTACCTACTACAGTTCCATATCAACAAAAAGTATAAGAGAAGGGAGCACAAATCGTGTCACCGACTACTTCATTCGACCTCTCGTGGCTACACTAACCACCATGCTCCATTCCTATGGGAATGAGGCATCTGAGTGGCCCCAACTTTATCAACAAGATCTGGACTTCGCCAACACCTATAATCTCTTGGGTATAGGCGTGCATGTCACCAATTTTCACATTTAGGACAAATTGTTATGCTATCTAGTCCATCTTTGTGTTCTTGCAAGAGAACATGAAAAGATGATTTGGGAGGATTACTATAGTTGGATGGTAGGACATCTTAGCATGAAAAAAATGTAGCCATTCTACAAAAACATTTTTATTGGCCAAAGATTTGACATGACATCAACAAGTATATCATATATTGCACTGTCTGTGTCATTGCCAAGCTAGCCATCAAGAAGAAAGGATTATACACCCCTCTTCCTACTCCTGAGAGGCCTTGGGAATCCATCTATATTGATTACATATCTGACCTTCTATCCACCAAGAAAGGAAATTATTTTGTATTTGTGGTAGTTGATCGATTTTCGAAAATGGCCATTCTCATAGCTTGCAAGAAGAGCATCACAATGGTAGATACTGCCCAAATCTTCTTCAAATGAGTGTGGGTACATTTTGGGGTACCACATACCATCGTATCTAATCAAGACAGTAGGTTCCTCAACACATTTTGGTCAAGTCTCTGGTCATTGTTGGACACCAAGATCACCACTACTTTCCACCCCCAAATTGATGGCCAGACATAGGTCTTTAATCAAATTATTGTGCACATATTGTGCATGTAAAAATATAATAATCTACGTACATGGGATGATATTCTTCCCTATGTTCAACACAACTACAACAAATCTCTCCATAGCTCCACTGGCCATAGCCCATTTTAGGTGGGGCTAGGATTCCAACCCTTGGGTTCCATTGATGTTTTACTATCTCTTGCAACCACATAGGAAGAATCTTCCCATGTTCATTCTGAGGCCAACAAATCCACCTAGTTCATTGAGTGGATTTAGCACATCCTCCAATAGGTCCATGAGATTTTGTAGATATCCAATGCTAAGTACAAGAAACACCATGATCAACACCAGGTACTGCACTAGTTTCAAGTGGGAGACAAGGTCTATTTACATTTACAAAAAGAGCACCTACAGGTCCCCATTGAAAGTTCCTCTAACTTTTCTATGGGCCTTACACTATCACCAAGGTTGTGGGTAGCAATCATTTTGAGATCAACGCTCCACCCTAACTTGGCTTGCACCCAGTGTTCCATGTGGACCTTCTTCGTCCATATTTTCCACCATTATTGGACACCTCAAAGATCACAAAACAACTGACACCAACAGAGCTCAAACCTAACTGCATGGAACATGCATCCACTGATCAGATAATGGACACATAGGTCAAGGGCACTTGCCAGTAGAGGATCCATCTTTATCAGCTTGTCAAGGTAGGGAAGCTCCTACATCAAGGCAAGTGGATCACCTAGAGATAAATTCACCAAAATTTTCCTCACGTGATGGGGAAACTCAATGAAATGGAGACCATTTATTCCTAATGGGGGAGGACTAATCCAAGTGGATATTGGTGGCCACCCACCTATTCCAACTTTCTCCTCTTGATAGTTTTTAGTTTAGCACACTATTCTATACTTCTTTGTAATTGTGGGTTCTACACTTCCAGGGATATATGAATCCCTACACATATTCCAAGTGGATACTGGTGGCCACCCACCTAATCCACCTAGCTTATTTTGGAAATTTTCATGTCAGCACATCTTTATGTACTTACAGGGCCGTTTTGGGGCACTAAACAATTTTTTTTTGCTTGCCATAGTCAAACTATAGACAGAGTCAAATTTTGATGGCATAACGTGTATTTCTCAATACCACATTTCCAATGGCCTATCACGTGCCTAAAATGGAGGTCATATGAAAAATTTATGACCAGAGAAGTTGAGGTACCAACTTATCCATCGGGGCCCACATAAATTTTGGCGTTTCATCTCCTAGAGTTAGGTTTTTGGATGTCTAGAGTTTTGGCATTCATGAGTAATGATAAAAAGGCCTCTGGAGCCTCATTTTAATCATTCGTATTAGACAAATGAGCATAGCAGCCACATGTCATCTCAGAGATAGCTACCACCATTCGAGCAACTTGTCTTTAGTTTTTCAATTTTATAGTTTCATCCTATTTTATTTATTCAATAGAAGTTATTTTTCACTTGAAATTTTTCGTTGTTCTATGTATCTTTGTGTTTTTGTATTCATTATGTTATTCATTTCGTTCTTCTCATAAATCTGGATCAAGCATGCTTCATTCAATTTCAAACTATCACACATGTGACCTAATGTTTAAAATTTGAATTTGATACCTTATGTACATTTCAAATTAACATCCCATTAATGGATGTCTTATCTAAATTGTCTCCATGAATTTTTTGTCTATTGTGCTTCATTTAAAAGGACGAGAAAGAGAAACAAATGGGCATACTTTATGATTCAATCCACTACTATAATGATGACATTCGTTCCTAAATATTTGGGTAGACCTATAATAAATCCACTAAAACCTCTTTCCAATGTTTACTTGGTATGACTAATACTAGTAGGAGACTTGGGCTCTTGATGTTAAAATATTTGATTTGCTCATTTTACCATAGAAAATATTACTATTTTCACCCAACCATAGGCACGCAGCCACCCTCGAACACCATAAAATTTTCTATTTAGAATGATTCCAGATGAAACACTAGAACTAACATATAACCAAGAGAGAACATCTTTCTTCGAAGATAGCTCACCGGACAGAAAGTCCCAAAGACATAGAAAAATAACAATACTCAGTTATAGCACTTGCAGATACAGTTGCAATAGTTGTAGTTGCACTTACCTAGAATACCAACAAGAATATCAAAATACCACCAAAATATACTAGAAGGTAGGGTGCAGATCTTAGGCTAGATGGCGCTAGAGAGAGAGACCAAGAAATAGTCCAAAGTATCCACCTTCCTATCTTGCAGTTGCAACTCCAAACTTTCACTCTCCTTGATTGATTGACTAAGTGAAGTGAGTGTGTACAAATGAACTATATCATCTCTTATTTACAATTGTTCTTGTCACTTGTCTTTCCCGACTTGTCCTTTTAGAAGATAATATTTTAGTAATAATTATTTTCTTGAGCCGACTAGTCTTCTAGGGTTTTTACACATGTGTTTATGGTGTCTATGGCTTTCGAAATATTCTAATCTAGTCAGAGGTTACACATGTGGGTTGATACCTCCCATAGCTACCATAATATCAACAATCCCTCCTAGCTAGGGAGGTATTGACTGTAATAGTCTCAAACACATCCACCCATTTCACATGACATGGGTAAGGATCACATAATCTTGTAGACCATTCTACAGGTATCATCATATCCACACAATCTATCTCATGATGACGTAGATCAAGTCATGATCATCATCATCACTCTGCATCTAGATGGCAATCACCTCCAACAATACTGGTTGGCACATGAGCTTAGGAAACTTATTCAACACTACTAGTAGTCTCCATGGAAATCCAATAGTAGTACACAATTACTACAATTCCATCCAATATATCTCAACAATGTCGATCCATAGTGGTACAAAACTACTATCCAGTGGTATACAACCACTCCTAGTAGCACACAACTACTATATAGTGACATACATTCACTACCAATGGAACATATCCACCACAATAGTACATAGATATTGTACAGAGACATATAGTCTCCACTGCAATCAACTAATATCTACACAAGCTATCACCATGTAGTACAACAGTCTCCTGTCATCAAATCATATCATTGTATGGATAATCTCTCAAGGCCATACTCCATCTGAGTAATCAGGCATGATGTTGAATAATTCATGTGTTCAACTCAGTGCACTCAGTAAAGTGTCTCACATAAGTTAATCACTCAACATAGTGATACAAGGACCATTCTTCTAATCCCGACATACATCCTAGAAGAATAGTTTTCCCAACAAATGTTGAATTTCGCACAATGGCTACTAGAACCATCCTCTCCACTGTATCATCTCTAATACGTATTGTCATGATGTGAATGCATCATATCTCAATTGTAATGGAATGATGTGGAGTATCATCTACATCATCTATTAGTTGTACTAGAATGATTTGAATGCATAATATCTAAGTTGTACTAACATGATGTGCATGATCTCTAAGTCATACTAGCATGTTGTCGATGTACCATATTTAATTTTTACTAGCATGATGTTAGTCATCTGCATCATCTCTAAGCTATACTAGCATGATGTTATTGCATCATATATAAGTTGTGCTAGCATGATGTGTCTGTGACATATGCATCATCTCTAAGTTATAATAGCATGATGACAATGCAACATATCTAAGTTGTACTATCATGATGCATCTCAGGACCTCTGTATCATATCTAAGTTGTACTATAATGATGTTGAAGCATCATATCTAAGATGTACTAGCATGATACCAATAAAAAATATTTCAACCTGGACCATTCTCCACATGGAGAATATATGTCCACCAGCACACTGACTATCCATAATGCCATATATCAACACTCCCTCATAACCAAGGAAGTCATCTCCTCCATTTCAACCAAGGGATCAATATCCATGAGTCTTGACTTGTCCCTCAAGTATGAAAACTTTATCTTGGAAAGAGGATTTCTGAAAATATCATCTATCTGTTCATCGATGGAGATGGACTAGAGAACCACTTCTCCCTTCTAGAATTTATCACGAATAAAATATTAATTGATCTCAATGTTATTTGACCTATCATGGAACATGAGGTTCTTTGAAATCTTCACCCAACTACAATATATCACATTTGAATCCAACACTTGATCAAATAGTCCAGAAACTAGCTTATGGAGCCATACTACTTTCGTACAAACGTCATAAGCTACAATATGCTCTTCTTCTGTAGTGATCAGTGCAACATACTTCTATTTCCTACTATCCCATGATATCATAGAAGATCCCAAACTAAAATATATACCAAAAGTACTCTTCATATTATCTTCACTCCCTTTTCAATTTGAATCAGTAAATCCATGCAGTTGTACATCATTGTTTGAGGAATATCTCAAACCATAATTCATCACATATGAAGATGTCTCAAAATGTGCTTTATATCTATCCAATGCTAATGTATAGGTTCCACATGGAACTAGCTCAACATGTTCACATCAAGCAAATGTCTTGTCGGGTATTCACCAAATGCATCTACGAGCCAATCAATTGCCGATATAGGGACAATTATACTAGATTAGAGTCTCTCATCTTCTTCAAATATGTCACCATGGGAGTTCTCATGGATTTGTAATCCATCATCCCAAACTTATGGAGGATCTCTACAACATACCTCCCTTGCCATAAGAAGATTTCACCATGATTTTTCCATACTTCTAGTCCAAAATAATAATGCATGAGACCAAGATCCTTCATATCAAATTTAGAGGACAAATCACTCTTACAATGAACAATGAGAGGCTCTACACCTGTCAAAAATGAATCATCAACATTTGTATCTAGATTACAGGTGCATCATTCACAACCTTGTAACAAGGATATGGATCAACATAGCTCCTAGAAAATCCAAGTCTTGTCAAGTAACTATCAATTCGTGCATACCAAGCTCTTGGATCTTTCCTAGGTCCATCTAATGCCTTCTTTAATCTGCATACATGGGTTTCTCTCGGGTATACCTAAAAACATTGAGGTTTATCTATGTATACTTATTCATCAATTACTCCATTGAGAAAAGTGTGTTTTACATCCATTTGATGTAAACTCCAACCCATGGATGTTTCAAGAGAATAGAGGTGTATCTGGAAACTGGAGAGAATGTCTTATCACAATATTCTCCCTCCTGCTGGGAGAACCCTCTAACCAGTGATCTTGCCTTATATCTATCGATACTTCCATCCACTGCATGCTTTATCTTGTAATACCATTTTTAAGTTATGAAAGACTTTCCATCATAGCTTCCTTCCCTTATTTCATCTTGAATGCTTCTTGAAAGGTGAAAGGTTATTCATTGAGATGTTTTGGAGAATATGTAGTCTCTTCCTCGGGACCATCATGTTCTTCTTCATCATTCAGATCCATGGAGTCTTCTATATATTTCCTGGAGAAAATATTTTCATCAAAATTCATAGCTTTGTTGATTTCAACCTTATGTTGACATGAAACATAGGTTCTATAAGATTTTGATCACTCACTATATCTAACGAATATTCCCTTCTTTCCTGAAGTTTCCAACTTCTTTCTTTTTCCTTTGGGAACATGAATATAGCAAGATACCCAAATATCCTCAAGTGTTCAACACTTGGCTTCTTTCCGGAGAAAGATTCTTCTAGGGTCATTTTCTTCAATATATGATGAGGATTTCTATTCTAATCATATACGATTGTCATATATGCTTCTCCCCATATAAACATGGATATATTATGGTCATTTATCATTTACATTAATAGATTCTTTGATTGATCAGTTCTTTCCTTCTGTTGCACCATTCTATCGAGGATTGTAGGGAGTAGTAAGATCCCTCCTAATATTGAACTTCATGTAGAATGCATTGAAATCATCTCAGGTGTACTCTCCTTTTTAGTGAGGAGGTTGATATTGGTCCACATACATCTGAGTATATTTGATCAAAACTCCTTTTTATTTACATGCTTCCTTTAGAATTACTACTTGGTGAGATTACCTTCCTCACCACTAGATCGATTCATCTCCTCCATGTTTGCAAATGTCACTCTAACTTCGTCTCAGAGCAGTGCCTGTGACCTTCCCGGAATAATAACAACAAGAGAAAAAGTATTTCTAATAGAATTTTCATAAAAAAATATATAACATAACAAGGATGGTAATCATCAAAGGATTACCAAGGTGACCTGCCTAAGAATAAGAAATGTCTCCTAAAGGAGATGTTATATCATTTTGAAAAAAGTGCAATAAGCATAATACTACTTATATGCAACCAAGTATACCTAGAAGTAATAGAATATTTCAAATATTATTTTCACAAATATAAAAACTATCAAACTTGATATGTGCAGATTGAAAATTAACAATTTGACCAATCAAACCTGGAACCTGGAGCCTCAACAACTTATTCCTATGAATATACTAAATCCAAGATCATTCCTTGGACAAGGTCTCTTGTACTGTAATGATACCAAGACATTATGCAAGGATCATCACTGTTTTGGTGTCTTTTTAAAACTTTTTCTGGTTATGGTATTTCGTCAAATAGTTTGTTGATCTATTTGTTTAGATGTGTTTATATGTTTTCATGCAGTAAATAATAGGAAGAGATAACCATGGAACATACCTCAACCATATGCAATAATATAGACAAGCCAAAACATCTCAAATCTTCTTTATTCATAAAATAGGGAAACCTTCTACAATGATGATGTCGATCTGGAATGATCAACAGATGGCCAAGAAGATAGAAAATAGATAAGAGCTGCTAAAAAATGCTCCCACTAATACAAAAGATGCCTCCAAAGGTTGAATAAGAAATGAACATCAATACAAGCAGATCTGAATGCCAAACTCTCCAGCTCAAGAATGCCACGCTCCAATAGAAGGCTGAAACCCTTAATAACTCGGCCCTGCTGCCAAAAGTGTCCAATCACCCTAATAAATATGCCAACTGATATATCGGGTGATGGTAAGAACAACCCAGGTGCCCGAATCTCCAAGATCCCTCTCAATCTCTATAGATCTGAAATCCCTCACTGAATGGTGTGCCCCACTAGATGACTGAAGCCCTAGATAATTTGGCCCTACTGAAAGAGGCCTCCAAATGCTATGAAACTCTCCAAAAATATAGATCGAGACACTGCAAGTCAATAGGTGAATTCTTGGGGTCATATCTGAAGTGTAACCCCTCCAAATGGACTAGATCTAGATCTCAAAAATGCCCTCCTTCTCTTCAATTCGCCCCACTACTCAAGAAATAATCTGAGCCATAAAACTATCTCAGAAAGAACTAGATATGATGTCCAAGGCCCTGTAATGAAAAACCAAGTGATAGAATCCTCAACGACCATGCCAATCTCCTACAATGAATCTTTCTCCAAATATGGTGCACCCCCCCTTGCTGGAAACCCCCAATGGTGTGCCCTCCTCCTCTTCCTATGCCTATGGCTGTGTAGAACCTCCTGCACTGATGTGGATCTGACTAGAATGGTGTGGGAGAGTATTGCAT
>JZKD02S1854183.1:32102-85462 GCA_000966675.3 Picea glauca
CTGATTTTCGCCAGTGACTAATTGATTCGTGGGCAAGTATATGCCAATTTTTTTTCTTTCATTGTAATGAATGATGAATGATTGGTATTTTCTTCCGTGATCCTATTTGTTTCTTGCTCTTTGTGATGGTAAGATTTTTGTTTGTTCTGTGTGTCAATAATACATGGAGGATCTTTCAAGACTTAGCTGGTTTGTTGACTCCGGATGCATAAGCACGTTGAGATTGAATGTTAAAGTTATTGATGTGTTGTTATGATCACAAATTCTTTGAAGAAGGCTTAACCAAATTTTGGCCCAAGTTTTGATTGGTTTAAATATCTTGTAGTATCGTTCTAGTCCACAATAGCAAACATGCTGGCATTTCTTTGCCGCACAACGTGAGGGTTAAATGCCTGCTTTTAACATAGACTTGATTCATTTTGTGTGTTGGGCTATTTGAGAAAGCTCACCTTTACTGTCCCAAAACCTTGTTGAATCTTCCTAGGTTTTATGAAAATGTTGCCCTCACACGATTTAAAACTTTTCTTTCCAACACTAGAGTTTCAAATCTCTTCAAGTTGCATATTGCATTTCGAAGCCTTCCAATGCATGGGAATTTTGTCAAGAATTGCACAACATGAGAGTTAAAGACCTACTTTTCACATAGACTCGACTCGTTTGGTGTGTTATCACACAATCTAGTACCCCAGTGCAAAGCCTTGACAAGGTGCCAAGACTAGTGGAACATCGGAAGATGTTAGAACTGTCACCTAGGCAACTTCTCTCTTTTTAGTGAAGGATTAGATCCAACACAATGGAGGCTTCCGTAGTAGCCTCAAGGAATCCCTAGGAATGACACAATCAAGTCTAAGGCCTTCTATGTAGCTACTCAATCTAACCCCAATAGAATAAGATAATCAAGGTAAGGACAAGGTGGTAAGTTTGTGCAATTTCCAGATTTGAATGGATGAGGATCTAGGGCAATCTAAAAGGGTTATCAAGCAAATTTTTAGTACAAGAAGATCACCAAACACTATAAAAGAAGAAAATGCTATTGGCTATTGTTAAACTTGAAAGAAAGATGGTGAATTAGATTAGTAATACAAGTTATAACAAGAACAATAAATTTAGCCATTGAAACAAGTAATAAGCCAATAAAAATGGGGCTAAAACAATGGATAAAATTCAGGTTTTATCTAACAACAAAATTTCAAATTTCAAATGCATATAACAACCCAAAAAAAATCTAAACATCAAGCCCTAATTAGGTTGAAATAACAAAGCAACAAGACAATTTATGGTTTAAATATAACTACTAAGTCAAACATATGCATGCATACCAAAATGTCCAAGTCTTTTATGGTTGAAAATAAATATATTGTTGTTATAAAAACCTAATCTAACCCTAAACCATAGAATACATATTGAATTTTGAGTTTTGTGATTGACTATTGGGAGAAGACTAGTGCATAGTATATATTTTTGGCATATGGGCTCATTTGAAGATATGTGAATGGATCTAGGGTTGTTCACTACTAACCCTAGAAGATCCTCCTAGTATCTTACTAGGTCTTCAAACATAATTAAAGAGAAGGTTCTTCTCTAGTAACATTCCAAAAGTTTTGACAAGAAAGGTTTATTCAAGAAAAAACCAAGAGAATGCACAACCATACCTAGAGAAGTATCGATACACTTACATTCATTCATAAACAAAACCACAAGATAACATGTGACCACTTAATCAAGAAATCTTCCATCCATCAAAATCCTAGCAATGAACATCCATGAAGAAGTAAAATCATCCACAATACATCATCTCCAAAAGGTTGCTCTAACTAGCCATCCATAATGATTTGCATAAGAGAAAGTAATAGACAAGTAGTGATAATTCTCCACAAGTAGCAATGATTTATAAGTAACAAGTACTTGTCTTATTTATATGAGAGATTAAGCACCATTCTCATCCATTAAAAGTCCTAAAAACATAAAATAATGTCTTAGTCTTTCACAAACACTAGAGATGAGGCAAACATACATAAAATATCCATGATACAAGAGTGGATAGGTCATTAAGACCCCCAACAATGCCTCCAATATGAAGTAAAGATGCTCTAATGCCAAATCATCCATCATAAATGCATGCTAGAGGTCACACATGTGGCATGAATGACCTCATAAAATGGACGACTCACTCCAAAGTGATGTGTAGGGGACTTAAAAAATGAAACATTCCCTCCAAGAGGTGAAACGTTTCATCTCTAAGAGACATATCATCCCAAGAGGTGCGACATCTCACCAAAAGGTGCAATATCATCATAAAAAAGGTGCAACATCCCATCATGAGGTGTCAAATCAACATGTAAATGTGCAATGTCTCATCATCAAAAGGTCAACATTCATCCCATAGTGCTAGGGTGTTTCAACAAAGGAGCCATGTCATCAAAAGGTTCAATGTCCTCCCAAATAAGCGGAATGACCTCTCTCAAGTAGTGGGACGACATTCGTCAAGTGTGCTAGTAGCCCATCAATGCCCTCCAAGGAACCAAGGCATCAATCAAGTAGATAACCATGTGAAATCCATCGTCCAAAGAGGGGTCATGTAGTCCAATGTATCCATCAAAGATTGAAGATTGAAGGCATGTACACAAGTCAAATACAACATATAAAGTGAGTCATGTCAATGCAAAAGCCACTAGATAGATCACATTAAGTATTTGCTTGATACTTGACACTAGCTCATAAAGTTATACAATTTGCCAAGTTTAGGTATATGGGATGATCATTACTAACCCGCATTAGGTGTGCCAATACTCAGGGAAATGAGTATTTCCCAAGAAACCCTTCAAGGACTATGTGTAATGGCATATGGTATGGTTTGGGGTTTACTTCATAGATGGTGGCATAGTCATGGAAGGTTATGTATGATAGTCATTGTCATGACGACCTTTGCATGGGGGGGGTGCTTAGGCAATGAATTACCCATTCCTTGGCACTGTGTTTTTCCAAACCTCTATTTGTCTTTTTATTTATTCATTCAACCTTTTTTGGCTTTTGATTTTCATTTGCTATGTCCTATTGTTAGGTATGCATTCATTGCATAGGACTTGGGGTGATGACCTCTTAGTGAGGGGGTAGAGCTCATGCTTCCCATTCTTCTTGTTTTTCTTTGATCTTTGCTTTGCTTTCATATTTGCTTTGCTTTGCATTTTGGATTATAGTATTTTCTCTTTCTATATCATTTTTTAAATATCAAGTTGCATCAACCTCGAACATTCTAGCTCGTCATGGGATTATGAGGCATGAACCTGTATGGGTGACATGACTACCGACCTCAAAAGAAAAGACAACGAAGAGATGAGAGGTGTAGTGTGTTACACATGAATTGGGATATGGACACGTTACCCCCATCAACGTCTCCTAGTAGTACAACTTTGCCCAAGAGTGACAACAGTTGACTAGGAGATGGTGATGACTATCAAGGTGAAACACGACAAAATGTATGAATTCAAAGCATCATGATCCATAATCCAATTCAACATATGATCATTATTTTCATGGCCAAAACATTGAACATTATCATTCGGTATGAAGTATCAGAATATGGTACCTCATGTGTGTCATGCATCATATCATTTGATGTGAGTGAGTTGAGTATGAAATGGAAGGCATTTGTGGACATCTGTTTATGGAGATTTCAGAATGTCATCATTGAAATTGTTGTCCATAATGTGGATCATGGAGAAGCAACCTCCTCTAGTTAACCCTAGATTTGAGGGGGTAACATAGGACTCCAACATGTGGACATGTACTGACCCTAGAGCACATGAGTACCTCAACAATCTTTGGAACTCTAAGATCTGCACTCAACATCTAACCTAAAATATATTTCTACATTCTAACACAAAACCATTAGTAAAATGGAGTAGGGGGATATGATCCCCGTGGTAGATGGAAAGTAAAAATGAAAAGCAAGAAAGTCATATAGAATAATTTTATTTTATTTTATACCATAGACAAAAACTAAATCAAAATTGAAACTGTTATAAATATATATAATCAAGCAATAATTGAAAGCAAGTAATTGAGAAAACACAATCAAGATGGATGAAAGGAAACACAAAATATGACCTAAAACTATCCTATTCTAACATTATTGACAAGAAGTGCTAGGTATAATCATACAACCAATGAAACCATCCCAATATTTTGTCAAGGTAAAAAATTCCACCCCAACCGAAACAAAGATATGCCAAGCATAGAATGATCGTGAGTTGGTACAAATACTACATCATGACTAAACATAGAATCCAACTGACGAGCAAGAGCAACAAAATCATGCAAAGATCGACATGTATATCTACAAACTTGGTCTATCCATCTTTTACTTGGGTTGCAATATAACAATGATGGCTCATCCTTGCTCCAAGCAAGGCCTTCATGATGCAATCCTTGCATCTCATAAGTTTGATCCACATACTTCAAGAAATGGCCACCTTAGTTTTCTTGTACAATGTCGCTTCCCAAGGTTTGAGATGAGACCACAAGAAATTAAAAAAATACCTCATGGTTGCTCGACAAAGAAGTGGATGAAAAATGGGGTGTAAATCCAAATCTTGAATGTTTTTTTGCTTCCAACTTAAGGCATATTTCCCTTCTATGCGTGGTTGGAAATCCTTACAACAAACAATAAGTTGAAAACACTTTTGCCCCATAGATGTTTTAGCACTAAAAGCATAATCCCTAGGTGTATCTCCAAAGACACATTGAGGACAAGATGGGGACAAATATGGCTGGAACTTTCTGCTACGAATTACCTGCCGCCTTTGGTGAATCACAGCCCCATAAGAGTGCTCTAATGTTCATTTGACACATGAATGTTCACCAAAGTCTGACCATAGGCGTGGCTGAAATTTTTCTTTATAAAATAACTCCAACTGTTCAAAATAATACGTATCATACTCCATAGAATATGGTTAGAAATTGTCACATGAAGGCTGTAATAAATCAGCCCTAGGTGGTTGGGGAACAAATATGTGAGCACATCCTCTTCATGTTGTCAAAAATTTGCATCATTGATGTGTGTGTATATATATGTGGCTGATTTCTGAAAATAATAGTTATTCCAAAGGCAAGAATTCTGCACTCGACTCTATAGTCATCATCAATATCATAAATATGATTCCCATCAAAGTAAAAACAACTCATATCCCATTTATTCATTTCAATATGAAGAAGGTCATTAACATTTTCAATTTTATTATCATTGTGTTCTTTTTCAAATGAAAAATTTATCAAATTCAGGTGTTTCTCTAAAAACTCTTCACTTTCTCAAATCATCAAAGGATGCATCATAGAAGTAAAAAACTTGGAAATGAGTAGAGACAAAAGCTTGGATGCCCCCATCTCTATTAAATGGATGAGTAAATATCTTCTCAAATTCATCGTTACTGGAGGGTCTTTTGTCAAATTCAATCTTTTCAAAATCATAATAAAGATTGTCAAATTCAAAATTTTGAGAATATTTAAGGCTTACCGAATTCTCATTTAATGAAGAAGAGTGCTCTCTCTAATATGGTCTTTTTTATGGACTTGATCTTTAACATGATGTGCTTCATCAAAGTCTTCTTCAATGGATTCATGAGGTGGCTCTTGCTCTTCTTGAAATATTTAATAACTTCCTTCATCTTCACACTTTTCACACTCTAGGCCTTCAATGTGAATTTGGAGTGTTTGATCTTTATAGCCCTCATCAAAATCTTCATGTATGCAATGATGACACCCTTCATCAACAAGTCCCTGATCTTTAATGTGATCTTTATCAACATGCTCCTCATGTGCTTGATTATTGATTGGGTCACAAGGGACTTCTCATTCTTTATCTTTATGTGCTCGATCATGAGGTGCCTCTTTATTCTTACAAAACGCTCTCATAAAGTCTTCAAGGATCTCTTCATACCTTTCTTCATCTTAATAGGGATCCAATCGTTTACGGATGAGAAGGATCAAACATGCAAAATAAGATATTTTCCCTGGGCCACTACAATACTTGATTCACCTCTTTGGATCTGCTTCCAAGGAAAATGCAAATAATCTTATTAGGACATCCTCATGAATTATATTAAAGCTTCAAAGAAAGTTTTAAGATTGATGTGACGTGTTGAATAGAAATAAGAGAATCGTTAAACTTTGGAATAATCTTCTTCCATTTTGGAGGGAACTCATTTGGATTCATAGAATTTTCTTAAAATCAAGAGGATAAAGTTCATGAAATTCCCATGGTGCCATAATTCCCTCATTTGAAAATATGCAACTTTACATCAAATATGAGAATAGGATGACACCTTATACCAAACACGTGTGAAGTCTTCAAGGTAAATCTTCAATGCCTTTACAATGATGTTTGCTTCACCTTACAAACACAAAGTCTTCGAGATTTGCATAAGGAGAGTGGTTTGTTCCTTCAATGGAGTCGTCAGATGAGTTAAGACTTTGGTTAACAAAGTTACCAGCTTAATGAGAACTCTCCAAAGTTCTCGGTTTTTTAGAGGTCGCATTTTTACCCTTGTTTCAAAAAGAGGTGCTACCAGTAACACCCTTTTTTTGGAGGTGGTTAAAATTGTGACTTGTTTAAAATCGTGGCCTTCACATTATAGACATTATAGATAGAACCATGAAATTGACCTTTGAATCAAAAAGTGATGCTAACAGTAGCACCACTTTTTTTGGGGAGTTAAAACTATGACTTAATTGAAATTGTGGCCTTGATCACTGGTACCACCACAAATAAACACTGAAAATCGACTCCAAAATGTAAAAGTGTTATAACTTGATAATTTATTTATCAAATTTTTGTTTTTTCAATAATTTACATTAAGAAGATAATTTAATTGAAAAAACCCCTTAACAAATTCTTTTTTATAGGAAAAAAACAATTTGTTTTTGGAAATAAAGAAAAACAATTATTGAAAAAAATGCAAATTGATTTTTAATAATTTTTTTACAAAATGAACTAGTAAAATAGTGAAATCTATTTTTTTTTTTTTTAAACTAAGAAATTGCTCTTAACAAAATTTAAAACACTTAAGATGGAAAAAAACCTTGTAAAGACAATTTTTTGTAAAAAAATTGAAAAACAATCTAAAATAAAATTAAAAAAAACAATTAAACTAAAAGACAATTTTTAACCCATTTATTTTTTTAAATACAAGTATTTTTTTTTTTTTAGTAAATTCCTTCACTAATGTATTAAAATACAGTAAAGTACAAGCATGTAAAGAACTAAGAGGACCGAGGAAAGGTTTCTCTCCGAGTCAATACAAAGTGATAAGAGCCTTGTTGGGCCCTTCGTTTTTGGATTTGAAGCTACACAAGAAGGACTATAGTTCCAATTTTGGTTTAACATGAGTTGCGCAAGCTACAAAAGAAGCTGGAAAATGGATCAAGTAAAAGAAACAGAATTTGGTTGCAGAAAGGGACAACACAACGCCAACGAGGCAAAATCGATTACAATAGAACAAGAAAGCTTGCAAGCCCAAAGCCAGAAGATCCCAGTCA
This sequence comes from Picea glauca, assembly GCA_000966675.3. NCBI lineage: Eukaryota > Viridiplantae > Streptophyta > Pinopsida > Pinales > Pinaceae > Picea > Picea glauca. Next base: position 39,636 of record JZKD02S1854183.1, read on the forward strand.
GCCTATATATCAAATGAAGACTATTTTAAAAGGGTTGGCTAATGTTGAGTTGGGTTGGGTTAGCTCATGTTGAGTTGGGTTGGGTTGGCTAGTGTTGATAGGTTGAGTTTTGCTGTTGTTAATTGAATGTTGTTGATGAGTTTAGTTGAGAAAAGGTTATGTAAATGTAATATGTATACAATTTTGGGTAGATAGAGCTCTGTGACATGAGTCCGGAGTCAGAAGTCTGTAACAGAGTACCAATCTGTATCTCTCAGATTGTATTCGATAAGTTCTGAAGATAATAGATGAAGAAGGACCCAAAATTTTGAAATATAATGTGTCATACTATGTTTATGCTTGTGCATTGTATCTTTACAATACTCCTTTAGTCTTGATTGGATCCATATGATATCTCTGTGTCTGAATGCTTTTCGCAACTTAAGTATCTTTAGTTCATGTATACCTGAGTTTAGATATGTTCTGTAGTTCGTCTATCTTACGCAAGATCATGGTGGATCTTGGAGGTTCTAGGAACCCACCCAAGTATTCTCCTTGCCCTTCCCTATCCTTCTGTCTTGGTTGCGCTTCGGGTGAGACTTCTTCTCTTTTGAGGAGATGAAAATGCGAGCACTGTAGACTACACGGTACCTTTTGTTGGTAACCTGAGAAGGACCCTGGTCTGATCAATTATGCGCCAACAAAATGGTTCCATTGTCGGGACCTGCGTTAAAAGGGAACCTGTAGGTAGAATTCTTCCACGGATTCTCAGATCTGATATTCACCGTTGGTGGGAGAGAAATTGCGATGGCTTCATATGGAAAGAAGCGGAGTTGAGAGGAAAATCTGTGAAAGATACACGAGAGGTAGTCTTTTATTCAGAAAGATTGAGCGACCAATACGAGATATTCTGGGTTAAGTTCCCGGAAGAACTTTTCCACTGGATAGATAAGCTCCAAGAAGCTCCAGAATTCCAAGAACAAGTCAAGAAGACCTACGCTTGGGATACAGAAAATATCGCAGCACTTCATCAGATGGATAGCCCAGTAATGCAAGCTATCTGTTTCTGGATCAATACCACATTAGAAGGATACATTATTGAGTTTGCAGCTAAGAATCATCAATATTTTTCACGAGCAGAAGAAAATTTCAACAAAGACGCAAGGGGAAGACTATTGAGAGAAATCCCCCTATGGATCAAGGTTTTCTTGATGGAAGAGGGGATGATGACTATGCCCCCGACTGAGATGGAAGCGTAAACACCCTTGCTTGGGGTGGGGTGAATTTGGGGTGGAATCATGGCCTGAGAGAGGGGAGAGGGTTCTTTGACAAACGAGGGGGGAGTAGCAAGAAATTGACTCAAGAGACGAGCGAGCCTTGAAAAGAGTCACCATAGTTGAGAAGTGGTGGAACAATAAGATAAATAAAGCAACAAAACAATCCGAGAAGTTGCAGAAAGAAGTCAGACCAGGGGAATTAGAGGAAGGATAGAAGGAAGAGTTTTGAAAGATGAGAAGACAGGAACGACTGGCCAGTCAAATATTAAGTGAGAGAGAAGCGCAGAGAGAAAGAAGTCCCCAGGAGGGTGGACAAGAAGGAGAAGGTGTAGAAGCAAGGGAGAGGGAAGCCGACATGGATCTTGAAGAAGAAAGAGAAGATCCAACCCTGATGCAAGGAAAGATCGAGGATTCGGCTGAAGAGACCGCTCCAAAGGATGAGAATGAGACCTCCTAGATCAAAGAAACCTGCCCCGAATCACCCATACCCCAAGTGTATTCTATACAAGTGGTAAATTCGATACTACCTTCGTATGCTATTTCTGTTCCAATACAACTAGTTAGTCAGTCACAACCGGAAAGTGCGAGTACAGGGAGGATATTGGGATCCATTAGTAGGTCGTAGCCAGGATCGTTAGGTTTTATTTTGATAGGAGCAAGAAGATCAACAATGGCTGGTAATGCGGGAGGTTCGATTGATCGATACCCAGAATTCTGGAGTAAAGGAGATGAAGATGTTGAGCAACATTGGTTCTTGTGTGAAGCAATCTGGAGGTCCAGAGGGACTCCAGATGCAAATAAATTGGTTGAGTTCCAGACTACCTTGAGAGGTCATGCTCTCAAATGGTAAATGAAGGTTATTGATCCAGGAGTTCCAGGAATGCAAGTTCAAGCGTTCACACTTGACCAGGTATGAACAAAGTTCATAACGAAGTTTAAGCTACCTCAGTCAGAACAACAACCTTTGTCTGAGTTGCACGAGATTCAACAAAGGGAAGGTGAATCAGCCTGGGAATATAGCCATAAGTTTAAAGATGCTATAGGGAGGTTAGCGTATCCAATTCATGAGGAAAATCAAAGAGAATGGTATATTTAGGGATTGCTACCTCTGACACGGATTCCATTAGCGCAACAACGGATAGCCACTTTGACAGATGCATTGGAACAATCAAAGAAGATTGAAGCCGTGGAAGGATATCCGGGGAGCTTGAGAGTGACTAGACCCTCATCAGATACAAATTTGGCACAACTACAAGGGAAAATATCAGCACTTACAGAGAATATTCAAGAATTGACGATACCTAGACCAAGACGCTCGCAGGTCTGGTGTACCGGATGTTACACATAAGGACATCTAGTGAACGAATGTACACGAATGAGGGGAATGATAGCTTCTCAGAATTCGATGGGACCCTCACCAGAACCTACGGGAGGAGTTGCGCAAGTATCTGCGAATTTACCATTCCATAACCCACCCCATATCATGATTTTGTAGGTAATCAAGCAGTGCCAACAATTGAGTATTGTGAGATTTTCCAAATCGATGGGCAAGGGCCAAGACAATGCTCCATTATTCATAAGTATTCCACAATACCAAATACTATGCACTGTGATTTTTTCTCATCTACCACACATACTACGAATCAATGTAGAGCGTTGGACACACTTGCGAACAAGCTGGATCGAACAACATTCAGGGTGAATGAAGCCCCTTAGGGACCGAGAAGAGGTCGAGGAGGTGGAGCAGGAGGAGACTTCAGAGGAGGAAGAACCATGGGAAGAGGAATAAGTAGATTCTACAACTGTGATGAGCAAGGCCACATGGCTAGAGACTGTCCTCATCTGAGGCGACCATGGTGCTCTCACTGCAGAACGAATGGGCACACAACTGAAGACTGCCCAAAACTAGTTGCAAAATGGGAAGATTAGGTACACCAACGAGGAACCAACCTCATCAGTTTAGAGATAAAGATAGTTATTAGGGGACAACTTCCCAACCTTAATATCGTCACTCAAGGAGGGGCAAAGACTGGGGTTGATGCTGATAATTTACCTCAGATCTAGAAAGCAGTGCCTAAGGAAGAAAATTATGATCCTATCAAACATAAGTTGTTCTTAAAAAACGCTATAGAATTATTTCAGAACATCCCTAGCCCTGAGATGCAAGAGAAACTCCCTCAACCTATTGTTTACCCTATGATTACGCAAGTCCTTGCTTCAACCCCTGCACCCAGAAACCCTGTAGTCCCGATGAGACAATCTGAGAAACCACAAAATGCAGTCAACCTTTGGTTTCTGTTATTTTATGATATTCTTGCTAATGACCAGTTGACAGAAAAGTTGCGCAATGCACTGTACCTAGTTCTAGGTGTTAGAATATAATGGATGTGGTCATTTTACTATCGACAATATCACTATTTTCACCCAACCATAGGCCGAAGCCACCCTCCGAGCACCTTAACCTTGACAAAGAATCACTCCGGAAGCAAACCCTAGGATAGATAGCCAAACAAAGGGTAGCACACCTTTCCCCAATGACAGTGCACCAAACAAGAGCTGATCAGATAGTCCAAACCATAACCAAGAGATAGTCCAAGCCAAAACACAATCTGTTAGCTGCAACGTCAACTCTCCTCCAAACTTGCGCACAAACTAGGCAACTGCAGTGCGCACAAGTGATGCTCTGCAATTCTGAGAATGCCTGCCAGAATAAAGACTGGCCTCTTGTATTTATACTAATTATGGCTAACTGTCTGGGTCGAGTTCTCATTCTGGGTGTCTATTTACTTAGTATATAATATTTCTTCTGGCCGACTTCTTCTCTTGTAGGCTAATAACCTAATACCAATTATCCTCTTGAGCCGACTTGTCTTCTAGGGTTATTAGCCAAGTCATTAGGGTTTCTTCTTGCTTCCCGGAATATTCTATTCTCATCAGGTTTACACATGGAGGTAAATACCTCCCACAACTACCATAATATTAACACTCTCTCCTAACTAGGGAGGTATTACAGGTAATGGTCTTGAGCACAAACATACCATTCACCTGGTAGCATCAACATAGTTGTATAGACTAGATCATGAGCACCATCATCACCATCAGTGTCATCAGCTGCATCATCTCTCGAAACCATACTCTATCTAGGTAATTTAGACATGATGTTGGATAAGTCACCCACATCATAGAGTGACACAAGAGCCATTCTTCTAATCTGGACATATGTCCTAGAAAAATAAATGTCCTGAACCATTTTCCGCCTGGGAAATCTCTGTCCATTGATCATCCATCTAACTGATAATCATTTTCAACACTATTGATAGTCTTCAAGGCAATCAAAACAATATCATTCAATAGAACACAATTGTGTCTATCCATAGTAGTACACAACTACAATTCAGTGGTACACTACCACACCAAGTAGCACACAGGTACTTGATCAATGACGTGTAGTCACAAACAGTGGAACATATCCACCACATTAGTAAACATCTACTTGTTCAGTATCCCGACGGGTTAGTCTCTTACACCCTCAAAGACTGGCCCTCCATATTTTAATATTTTAATATAAGATTGCTTTGTGCAAGAAGATGGGGGATAAATTTGTTAAAAAAACAAAAACAAACAAACAAACAAACTTTTTTTCTGTTCTTTTTTAGATTGGGATGGTATTTATGTTAGAGGATGACTTTCCTTTATATATTCCTTATAGATTGTCCTGATGTAAGGGGTAATTAAGAGGACATGGCCTATCTAAAGATATGATATAATCAAACATTTTTAGTGTGTAGTGGATGGTACCATTGGGAAAGAACATAAATGTATCTTTAAGCTCAACTCACTTTTTTTTTTAAAGTTATTGTGATGTTTCCATAGCTAACCTAATCAGACTTCCTTGTTACTCTTTAATAAAGATACTTTACTCACTTACTCCAGGTTCTTGGGGAAGCTGTATGAGTGAACTCTAAGTTTGATGGTTACAATATCATTTCCTTATATAGTGGTGAAGGTTTAAGAGCATCTGCTATTTAAGATGCCTTGAGAAAAAGAAGATGAAAATATTTGCAAAAATGTGGCTAATTACAACAAGTCATTATTCAATTGATTCTTAACAGACAACAAGGTTCAAACATAGAAATATTTTGAAGAAAAATCCTTCCTCTAAATCTCCTTGAAACTATCTACTCCTGGTGAAATAAATACCTACAGAAATCTCTAGAATTGTCTATCAACAAAATTCAAAATTATTTACATATGTAAAGTCAAAAATTCAAAAAAAACATTCAAGAACAAGGGGGGACTTCCCCATCTACTAAGGCCAATGCCTTGTCAATTGACATGACCTGTAGAAAATCTTATTTGGAAATGGGCCTGTGATAAAGTTTGAGTCGGTGTCCATTTACTACAAAGGAGACTTGTCCAATGTCAATTGTTTTGATTTTCACAACCCCATTGTCATACAGGGTGACTACCTTGTAAGGACCCAACCACCGAGTGGTAAGTTTTCCTTTGAAATTTTTAAATCTGGAGTCAAACAACAAAGCCCAATCACCAGGTTGGAAGTGTTTTTTCTTAATAAACTTGTCATGCCACTTGCTCCTCTGGTTTGGACTAATATTGTTCATTGGATAGCATATTGCATGATCTCATATAACTCATTTAATTGTAGGGCGTGTTGTTTATAAGCCTCATCTAAGTTTAATCCAAATTCTACGACAATACAGGAGGTCCTTACTTAGAATTCTATTGGTAGAAGTACTTGTTTCCCATATACTAGCTCATAAGGGGTATGCCCAGTGGTGTTTCTCCAGGTGGTTTGATATGACCACAAAGCCTCTGGAAGCCTATCATCCCAATCCCGATGATGCAATTGAACAGTATTGGTTAAGATAGCTTCTAGAACTTTGTTTGTGGACTCTACCTGACCATTAGCTTGTGGGTGATATGGAGAAGACTTGCAGTGTTTGATCCCATATTTCTCTGTTAATTCACTTATCATCTTGGAAGTGAATTGAGTGCCTTGGTATGTAACAATTTCACGAGGAACACAAAAGCGGGTAAATATGTCTTCATAAATGAATTCAACAACGTATTTTTTTGTAGCCCTGAATAGGGCTTTTGCCTCTACCTACTTGGTGACATAATCTGTACAAACCAAAATATAATTTTTCTTACGAGACATGGGTGAAATTGGTCGTACAAAGTCAAAGGCCCATTTCTTGAAAGGTTCTATCATAACTAGGGCACATAAGGGAATTTCTTCAGCTGACGTGGGTCTTCCTATCCTTTTAAAACTATCACAAATCCTCACATACTTGGCAACATCCTTTAAAATGCTAGTCCAATAGTATCCTGAATGTAACACCTTATATGCTGTACGTTTTACAGAAAAATGGCCACCACATGTCCATCATGACAACTTTGTAGGATTTCTGGTATCTCATCTTCTTAGACACATCTACGAATAATCAAGTCTGGACCAGTACGAAAAATTTCATGACCAACCCAAGAGTAATTGGAGCTTTGCATAATAATTCTACGCTTTTCATGAGGTGACAAATGAGATGGTAACTTCCTAGTATCCAAATAGTTTGCCATATCCAAAAACCACAGGGTATTTACAGAGAGGGAAAAAAGGTGCTCATCTCGGAAACTATCATCAATGAGAATATCATCATCGTCATTTTTAATGCGTGAAAGAAAATCAACTACTAAATTCTCCTTTCCAGGTCGGTCAAGAATGGTGATATTGAACTCTTGCAATAGCAGGATCCACCTAGTCACTCGACCATTAGTAATGGGTTTATTCATGAGAAATCTAATGGCAGAGTGATCTATATGTACAAATAATTTGTAACCTATGATGTAGTGGAGAAACTTATTGATAGCATGAAATACTGCCAATAATTCCTTTTCGGTAACTGTATAGTTTAACTCGACAGGGGACAAGTTCTTGCTAACAAAATAAATGGCATAGGGCTGCTGGTATTCTTTCTTCCCTAATACTCCTCCTATAGCAGTGTTAGAGGCATCGATGGATATATGAAATGGGAGAGCCCAGTTGGCCCCCCTAAGAACTAGTGCCACAAACAACTTAGCTTTCAGAGTTTCAAAGGCATCTTGACACTTCTCAGTCCAAACAAAATCAATGTCTTTTATTAACAATCCAAACATGGGTGCTACAATCTTTGTGAAATTTTCAATAAATCGCAGGTAATATCCGACATGTCCAAGAAAACTTCTCACCTCTTTCTGAGTCTTGGGGGGTGGAAGTCTGAGGATGACCTCAATCTTAGCAGGATCAACTTTAATCCCTTCAGATGAGACGTGATGTCCTAGAACCACTCCTTCAGTCAACAACATTTTACATTTTTCATGACTTAAAGATAGGTTCATTTCTTGGCATCTGATAAGGAATTTTTCTAAGTTATCTAAGGCTTCCTAGTAAGTATTTCCATATACTGTGAATTCATCCATGTATACCTCCACACAATCATGAATAAGATCAACAAATATCCCTAGTACTGCTCGTTGAAAAGTGGCAGGAGCATTACATAATCCTTATGGTAAGACCCTATAGGCATAGGTGCCCCAAGAACAAGTAAAGGTAGTCTTGTCTTGATCCTTGGGTGCTATGAGAATTTGATTGTACCCTCTATATCCATCTAAAAAGGAGAAATATTTTTTTCCAGACAGGGTATCCAAGAATTGGTCAATGAAAGGAAGAGGAAAATAATCCTTCAGAGTGGCCTTGTTAAGCTCCCAGAAATCAACACAAATTATCCATTTCCTGATCACTTTCTTTGGAACCACTATAAGTGGGGATATGCATTTACTATCAGAGAAGGGATAAATAAATCCGACATTTAATAACTTTTGGATATCCGCTTTTACTGTATCCTTGAGTGTTGGGTTCATCCTTCTCTGGGGTTTCCTAACAAGTGTTACTTCCCCTTGGGTATATATGTGATGAATGCATGTGTCAGGGTGTATATCCTTTATGTTAGTGTATTCCCAGGTGAATGCCCCTGATTGTTCTTTAAGTATACTTACTAAGTGATTTTGTTGGTTTGCATCTAGTCTGAAGTTTATATGTAGAAATTTCCCTAGACTAATCTTGTAGGGCATGGTATAAGATGTGGAAGACTCGTCTATCTTGAAGATAAAAGATGTCGAAGACAAAATCGATGGGTCCAATTGTTCCTGAAATTCTTCCGCAAACATGTACTCAAATTAGGGAAAATATTGTGGAAAATCAACGCACATGATAGCAGAAATAAACTGGTTTAGCACATTTTCCGTTGTGTGCTCCTAAAGTGCCTAGGAATGATCACTTGGCAACACGAGATCTTCCCAGTCCTCATTTTTGTATGGAAATTCAAGCCACCATATATTCTCCATGATAGGTTGAGCCGGTGGATATATGGGGAGCTTCTGGATAGAGAGCCCATTTGAGATGGCCATTTCTCCCTCTCTACAACCAATAAATGCACTGGCTGTAGCCAACCAAGGTCTTCCCAAAATAACGGGATGCCCTTTGGTAGGAACCTTTGAGTGGATGAAAAAAAAGTCTACTGGGTACTCCCATGAGGCTAAAGTAACTATGATATCATCCAGGATTCCTTCAGGTATAACCCTTGTCTTATCTGCTAATTCCAAGATAGTTGGGGTAGGTCTAAGAAGAGGTTTTAACTGTAGTTTCTCCAAGGTAGTAACGATCCTAACATTGATGGCTTCCCTTAGGTCTATGAGAGTGTTTCCAATGGAAACCTCATTAATGGTTATGGTCACCAAGGGGCTCCCTAGGTTCCCATATTTTGCAACCTTAGGCTGCTCTGATATGTACTCATAAATTTCTCCTATCAAATGTACCATTGGACGATCCTTCTGCTTCCTTCCTATCTTCTTAATACACAATTCTTCGACCACCTTACTGTAGATTGGAATATCCTTAATGGCTTGAAGCAAGGGACTTTTGACACAAATATTATTCAATTCATTCAATATGTCAAATTAGGGTCGGGTAATAGGTTTCTCAATCACTAATCTTTCTGGATAAGGAGGGACCTTTGTAATTTGCGAAGGTTCATTTTGGAGAATCTTGGGTTCTTGGTCCTTAGGGATGATAACATTTTCCCATATAGTGTCATCCGTGGGTTGTTTGGGGGTTTCCTCTTCTTATTCTTCTTCCTGGATGACTACTGAAGGCCTATGCATGTACAAAATTTTTCCCAACCTTAGTTGAATCTCCTGCAATGGAACATGAAAAATAACATATGCCGAGAAGGCTTGCATCTCAACACTGTGAAGAGGTTGAGTGGGTTTGTTATTGGGATTGGGAACTGGTTGTGCCGGTAGTAATGCTAGTCTTGGGGATCTTGCATTCTGGTATTTTTGTGGTTGTTGTGGAATAGGAGGTAAAGGTGGTGGAACAAAACCTGGTAGAAGCTGTAGGATGTTCGGTGGAAACTGAGGGTAAGGATGGTTGGCTATAGGGATAGGTGGAGATTGAGGGTTCCCTTGGTTATGCCCTCCTCTCCATCCTTGAAGCCAAGGATGGTGGTATTGTGTAGACCAATTTTTCCAACTCGGTGAGCGCCATTGTTGTGGTTGTTGATAATAGGGTGGAACTTGAGGTTGTAGATCTGGGTATGTAGGCTGATTCCTACGCTGCCATGGCCTCTTAGGTGCATAAGAGGACTCCCCAGGATCCCTACTTCTATATATGGATAACAAACCAGGAAATGATGGACATTTTTCAGTTGAGTGATCCTCCATGTAGAAGCCACAAACTAAAATGTTATCTAATGGGAATTCCCTTGAGGAATTCTTCCTCCTGCATCTTGGGCAAAATATGATCATTGTTGCATTTTCCTCCTCCTGTTTCTTTTTAATGTTTAGGGTGTCCAACTGGGAACCTATTCTGCTTAAGATATCTGTTTTGAATTTCTCTAAAAGGTTCCCTATCTCTACTCTTGTGATACCACCCGAACTAACTGTTTTTAAGTTTCTACTATAAGGATCCCGAACATTCTTCCCTGTTTTAGCTCTACTCCTTGAGTAATTCTTACACATTTCACAGATTTCGGAAAATGGTTTATGGGAGATGGCACCTGATGCCATCAGGTTAAGTATTTCTAGGTATTCCACTGAAATTCCTTTAAGGAACAAAGCCCTGGCTATATCATCTGGAAGGTCATGATACTTCGATTTCTATGAGATGTAGGCAAACCGTTCCATATAATCCTCGAGATTCTTGTCTTCTAATTGTTAGATTTTTAAAATATCATTACGAGAATTCTTGGATTTGCAGTAGTCTTGGTACTTCTTAAGAAATACATCTTTAATGGATTCCCAAGACCTAATACTAGACTCTCCCAACCCTATGAACCATCTTAGTGCAGATTCCTTGAGGGTGACAGGAAAGAGTTTTAGTTTCAGGGCATCTTGTATGTAATTGTAGATCCTACACAAGATGTCGAACTCAAACATGAAGGTATCTAGGTATTCACTCCTTTTACTATAAAAGGCGGGCAATGCAGAGAGTGGAATGTTTTTCATATTGAAATTCTGTGTGGTGTCCAAAATTAGAAATCCGAAGGTAGTTTCGGTTTGGTTTCCAACTTCTTCTCCCTCCTCGCGTCTTACATTGTTGTGATTGTCAGTGTTTCATGGAAACTTGCACAGGAGATCTCGATAAAGCAAGTACAAACAAAGCTTATCAAGAAAGGAAGAGAGATTCAATATGGAAGAATGAGAAAATATATTCACACTACTCCAATGAGTTGATGATTGATACATAGATCATGATCAATATAATACAATGAATGAGTGGAATACACTCATATATAGGGCAAAAAATTCCATAATTAAGAAAAGAAATCAAGCAATTAGCTTTCCTTAGGAATGCATGCATGCATAATAGTGATGGTAAAATAGAAAGTCTAAAATAGAATTAATCAGTTAACACCCACTGAACTAGTGTGTCGAAAATAGAAATTTCTCCAACACCCCCCGTGAACATCACTATGGAGTAAAAAATGAGTCCCGACTACTAGGCCATTTTAGGTACTCATGTATAATGCAACTAATGAACACTGAATACAAACGAGGAAAGAGGGAAAACTACGTGGGAACAAAACCCCCCCTCAAAAGATAATGTATCAAAAGAAGAAAATGACTACTGCTAGTCAACTGTGTTATTCACTACAAGACGATCCCGCAAATTCTGAAACTTCTGCTCACTAAAAGTCTTTGTGAATATATAGAAATCTTTATGGATCTGATGAAGTCATTTGGAAACCTGTCGGGCCTTGTACCTCTTGATTCTGTGGACCCATCTGCACTTGAAAATATTCATTTCTGGTGGACGTGGAACCAGATTCCAAGTTTGGTTCTGTAGGAGTGAGTCATACTCCTTTTGCATGGCTGCTTGCCATAATGGATTTCCCACATCCTTATTGTAGGTATGCGGATCAATATATTGAACCATATAACAATGCATGGGCATCGTAGGTTCTGAAGCTGAAAATACATGAGAAGGCTCCTCATGCTGAGATCGAATCCTCCTCGAATCCAATGGATTCCCTGTAAGGTTGCCTACTACCTGAAGTGTGTTATGTGCCTTCTTAGGCATCTTCTGAAGCTTCGGCGCTGGATTCTTATCTGGATGTACTACCTGCTTATTTCTATGTATAGAATTTGAGTGTATGGAATCATCTCTGATGTCTGAAACTGATGGAAGCACAAGAGTATATGCATGTTGCACTGGAGGTGCATGCAAAGTACTCTCCTTATGTGTAAGTAGAATAGAGAAGTCATCGTCAGAAAACTTAGTGAATTTATACAACCTTGACTTGTGATCCACCTCACCAATTGCAATGATGGAATTTTCATGCATGTCAATTACTGAAACTGAATTTGATGTAAATTCAACCTTTTTACCTCTCTGTCTGATCTGATAAACTGAGAGTAGATTCATAGAAAGATTTGGAACATGTAGAACATTCTCAAAACTACCATTGTGGAGTTCCACTCTCCCTTCTCCTGCTACTTCTACTGGAGTATCATCCCCCATGAGAATAGGAGGTCCAGAGCATGAACTCAAAGAAGTAAAAACTTCCTCTTTAGCTTCCATATGATGTGATGCACCAGAATCTATAATCCATGAATCAAATGAGGAATTAATTACAACCATAGGATGATGATTACCTTTCTTAGGAGCATGATCTTCTTCCTTCCGCTTCTTGACTCTCTCTAGAATGAAGTTTCCAAGGTTGTTCTGCTGAAGTGCTTGTGCCATAAGATCGATCTGTTTCTTCATGCATGTGGATTCTTCATGATTCGGTTTATTGCAGTAAGTGCACTTCTTTCCCTTCTTCTTCTTCTTCTTCTTGGAATCTGAAGAGTCTCTGGAATCTGAAGAATCGTTGAAGGGTTTGGAATATCCCTCCTTCCCATTTTGTTTGGATGACCCTTTTCCATCATGCATGGTGAGTTCATGTGCTTTGGGATATTTCATGAGGCCCATCTGTATGATTTTTGTCTGCTCTTGTGTAAGAGACTCAATGAATTGAGCCAACGTAGGCATTTTCCAATTTGTTCCAAAAAGACATCTGCCAGAATGAAAATTGGAGACATATACAACGTATTCTAGTCCTAGCTTGGCAAAGATTGTTAGAATAAGTTGTTTCTCTTGTGTAGAATTATAAATACCACATTCACCCAAGCTTAATATCAAAGATTTAAATTTAGTAAAAAAATCTTGTATATTATCAAAACTTTTAGGGTCTAAGGTATTCAACTCTACCTCAAGCATATGACCTCGCATCTCATCTTGCTTTCCAAAGAGTCCTTCCAAGGTGGTCCATATCTCGTTTGGAGTCTTGCATGTGGAAACATGAAACCATAAATCAGTGGAGATTAACTAAAGAAGTAGTCCCGTAGCCTCATCCTTACGATTCGCCCATCTCATCTTCTCAATCGCTGATGTAGGCTCTATTTCTGTCGCCACCGTCAAATTATACAGTCATTTCCTTTTGAGTTGGAATTCTGCCTTGAGCTTCCAATCAAAATAATTGTATGGTGTGAGGATTACCACCAAGTTTGACTGTATAATATTTATCCTATCCATCTCTCCCACTATTTCTAAGAACCCCTACAAATTTACTCTCAATTTGCAAGTGAAAAATTAAGAAATCACAATAGAAATGACACTTTAAGTGAAAATTCGTATCAGTTTTAGGAGATGATATTGCGACTTACTTTCTGAGCAAACGGTGAAGAATCTCGCCAAAGGGTTGAAAACCCACTTCCAAAATGGGCCGATTTACTTTCCTCGTGGGTCGTTTCCTCCAAAACGTAATATTTTGAGAGCAATGAATGCAATAAGGTACAACCACGGATTCATATCAGTTTTAGGAGGCTATCTTGCGGCATACTTTAAGAGCAAACAATGATAAATCTCTTCAAATGGTTGAAAACCCACTTCCAAAATGGGTCGATTTACTTTTTATGCGGGCCATTTCCTCCAAAACGTAATATTTTGGGAGGAATAAATGCTGAAAGGTACGACCACGGATTCAACTCGACGAAACCCCGATTTTCCTTATTATTTGGCTTGTCTGACTTGCTCCAAGCAACATAGCTCTGATACCATGTTAGTGTTTCATGCAAACCTGTATAGGAGATCTAGTTAAAGCAAGTACAAACAAAACTTATCAAGAAAGGAAGAGAGATTCAATATGGAAGAATGAGAAAATATATTCGCACTACTCCAATGAGCTGATGATTGATACATAGATCATGATCAATATAATACAATGAATGAGTGAAATACACTCATATATAGGGAAAAACATTCCATAATTAAGAAAAGCAATCAAACAGTTAGCTTTCTTTAGGAATGCATGCATGCATAATAGTGATGGTAAAAATAGAAAGTCTAAAATAGAACTAGTCAATTAACTCCCACTGAACTAGTGTGTCGAAAATAGAAATTTCTCCAACCGAAAATAGAAATTTCTCCAACAGTGATCCTTCTGATCATCCATACTAGTTTGGTTTCCAAAAAGAGAGTACCTAAATGGTTTTATCCTTGAAGAGAACAAAGTATCCCAAGATTCTTTTCTAAGAAAGGTATCACTTTGATGGGAAGGTCTTCCTACTGCTTGGATGTCTAGGACTCTACTTGAACTGGTTGAGATTATTCGTGCCAAAGTTTCTGTGTCAATTTGAGAAAAAATTATATTGTCTGAACTACCAAACAAAGTATTCACGTGTTCAGGGTCTATAATATCTACAAAGTTAGGGTATCTTGATGGTGTTAATAAAACAAAGGTTGTGTTGGTTGGTTCTATAGAAGGCTCGAGCGGTTTTGCCTCCTGTCCCACTATTACTGATGCTTCAATTTTATGTTCTATAGTGCTCCCTATTTTAGTCTCTTCAGAGACTGTTGTGCTCTTTGGGTTGAGCTAGCTCCTTCTTTTTGGTATCAGTCCGCGGAGTTTATGAGTGGAATGTTCCTTCCCCCGAAAAGGTCAGAAGGAACCTTGGTCGAAAGGTATGATTTGGTTTTAATGTATCTGCCCTTTGGGTCCTTAGGTCTGTTCATGAAAGAAAACAACAAAAAGAAAAACTACCGTTGGGTTTGGGGGAACCTGCTATAACAGATGCGCAAGTTCTTACCTCTCGTCTTAAAGTTTCCCCGCCACCAAACTAATTCTAAGGTTCAAAAATGATCTATTTCCTAATTACTTCCTACCTTAAGAAAACTCCAGCGGTGCCAAAAATGGTGGGTGTTCTATATGCACTAAATCCCTCAATTAAATTTTCAACCCAGGGGTAAGTAAACTTAGAGTTGTAGCACTATATGTGCCAAGGAAGAAAAGATAGAGGAAGTATGATCTAACTAAGGAGATGGTCTAACTAAGGGTTAATTTACTTAAGCAAAGACTATCAATGAGCAAACCCTATCAAATAACTTTAACTATTTACCCTAAGCAACTTTTAAACAATGGATCGATGGATTGTTCCTAAAGAAGCAAATCAAAACCCTACTTTGAACAAGTTGACCTATTAATCTAATGAACAACAAGAAGTAATCTATTCAATATATTCAACTTAATGAGCAATAGCAACAACAAATTAATCTAATCAATCTATCAAAATCAATGAGCACCAACAAGTAAGCAAGTAAGCAATTAAACAACTAAGTAAACCTATCGAATCTATTCAACAAGTAAACTAATCAAAACTATTCAGCAAGTAAACTCTATTCTTAAGATAAAACTCATAATCCTTTCTAATCTACAAAGGGAAATATTATCCTACTTAATCAAAAGCATCATGAAAGTATTCAAAGATTAATCAACAACTATTCTTAATCTACAATAACAAGAAGCTTCAAATATGATGATTATGTCTTTGGTGCCTTATGACATCACGATGGCATCTAACGATTAGTGATAGCTTAAGAGGAATAAATTCAATATTAACTTCTATGGAGAAATGAAAAGTATGAATCAAGCAATCTAACGAGAGCTTAGCCATCATAGAAGAATTATCAACTATCCCAAAAATCCATGTGATATCTCAATTCATATATCAATCATCAATGATAAGAAAACACTATTCTACTTAATTCAAATGCACTCTTATGCCAACTTAAGAAAATTCACATGATTAGAAACTCGTAACTAAAAACTTAATTCAAACTCAAACTTCTAATTAAAATTGCAATTTAAATCTATAACGGAAATTTCATAAATTAAACTAAGCTAAATCCATTATTAAAAACTCAGATTGCAAATTGAAATGCTTGTAAAAACATAATAAAAAACCTAATTCTATTTTAGCATACTACAACAGGATTGATAAGCAAAAGAGATTCAGGAAAGCATGAATAAATTGAGAATTAAATTAACAAAACTCGCAACTATTAATCCATCGAAACTTTGTAAAGGAAACTCTGTACTTTGTGTTAAACTAACACTCTGTTCTAACTACTCCTTTTTAACCTGCAAAAATTCAATTTAACATATTAACACACCATCTATGTTAGTAGCTTGCAATCCATTCATTAACAAATAAAAGACACAACATAATAACAACTATCTCCTACAAGCAACCTTCAAAAAGGGAATTAAACGATTAAATGATGAACACAAACACACAACATTTAAAATAACAAAAACACATATAACCGGAAATGAAGTAAATGCTAATTACACCACTGAAATATGCAAGATATCTATCTAAGTATTCACCTAGAACATTGATGGGCCCCTCAATAGGTCGTGGCTACTTCTCAACAACAAATCGCAAGCTAAATCAACACGGTTCTGGCATTAAATTAAAAAAATGCAGTCTAACACAAGTTTGCAGAAATGTCTGAGTTACACAGCGAAAACGATTATAACAATTCTTAACAATTGGTTTGACCACTACTGTGGTATTTATAATAATTACAATTTGATAGGTCGACCACTGGAAGGGTCGACCTCCTCTAAAAATGGAAAATTCCATTAAATGCGTGCTAACAATGTTTAGCTTCTAGAAACTGAATGAGCTACTAAAAAATTAGCATAAATGCTTAATCCGAGATGTCAAGATCTCAGTAGCTAGAGGCCACGAGGGTGAACAAAACCCATGTAATCGATTCACACAGAATAGGCTGCCAATATAACAACCACCAACTCACTTATGCTCCAAGTGCTGGATGTAGTGTCAGACATAGTGCTGGATGAAGTATCAGATCGGGTGTTGGATGGAGTGCCGAACGAGCTATCAGATGGAAAATCGCATGGCGAATTCGTCTTCTGACACATAGATCGTGCATTAGATTCGTTTAGACATTAAATCAAATCAAATTTAACTCAAAACCATCGCAAAACATCAATTACACATACACATAAAATCCTTCAAAACTTCTTCAAAATAGTTAAATACACATATAATACCAGTACAAAAAGGATTCAATCATCATCATAAAACAACCAAATCACGAGCCCAACAATTAAGCTCATAATGTGTGATTTGGTTGATGGTGACGATTTTCCCGTTGTGTGGGAACATCATCATTCGAAACATAGAAGAAGCCAATTCCTTCTTAGTGTACATGTAGCTACTCCCAAACAAGATATTGCAATCGAGTGGGGCGTCGATAACCACAATGTCGATGAGGATGGTTTTGCCTCCAAGTTCGACGGGGACATTTTGAAAGAGACCTTCGGGGGAGTATAGTTGACCATCATAGGCTCTTAATGAGATGGCAGATGGTATAAGCTCAGGGGAGCCACGTTTCTGCCATACAGTTTTGGACATGATGCATGTGGATGTGCCTTCATCAATGATACACCGATGAACCACGATGTTTCAAATATTGACTGGTATTTGGAAAGCTACCAGAGTGGGGAGATGAGGTTCTCTGCTATCTAGATAAAATGTGATGAGTCTAGTATTCGCTGGGTCGAATTCCCCCAAGGTGGAAAGTAACGACTTCTGTTGATTTGGAAAGCTTTGGACGACCTCCAATATAGACATGGTTGCAGGAGACTGCGCGAAGTCATCTACCAGACTATAATTGTGTGCTGCCCTAACCTGAGGGTTGTTGACATTCCGTCCTAGCGGAATGTGAGGGATACAAATGGGGGGTTCGATGTTAGAGTGTGGAATCATCAAGGGTTGTCCAACTATAGCTGGAGCTGCTTCCGATGTGGTGGGAGTAGATTCATGGGCTGCGCTGTATTGACGACTGTGTGTTTGTAGAAGGATTTCTTCTTCGCTAGTGAGGCGGATATTGTGATCCTCTGGATTTCCAAGGTGGATGGGCCCTGGGTTTTCATACTGTCCCATTTGTGGTGGGACAGGATGTACCTCCTGTTGGGTATTCAACACACCTTGGTTTGGAATAGGGTTTTGCAACACGACCGAGGGTGGTTGTTGCAAATACTGTTGTGGGGCCTGCTGAGGGACATGCGATGCTGGAGGATGTGGCACGTTCATGGATTCTTCTATTTGTTTAAAGTAAAAAATTTGAGGGAAATGGTGGGTATAATGTCCATTCTCACCGAAAAGAGCGCAAGATAAGTTCATTCGGAGGTGGTTGTTGTTGTTCCTCCCTTGGATTTTTTTGTTATTATCCCCTTGGGGGTTCTGGTTACCCTGATTTTGGTTTCCCCCAACAAGTTGGTTTTGTTGGGGGTTATTTCCCCCTGGTCCCGACTTATTATTGTTTCAGTTTTTTCCTTTGTTCTTGGCATTATTCGACTGATGGGACAGATTTTCCCTATTCAACTGTTCAAAAGTATGAAGTTGTTGAATGTGAGAGGGATGAACAAAGTTAACATTGACGTGTGGTTTTCCATGTGGATGAGCAATCAGCTGTGGAGGACTAGGAAATGGGAAATACATATTGTTTTGTGGCAACGATACATAGGGTGCATATGAAGGTGAAGCGATTTCATTAGTGCCCATGTTATATGCTGAGGTAGAGGGGGAACCTGAACTTGGAGTAACATGATATGGTAAGGGGTAGGAGGGTAATAAGATGGCCCTCCATATGTCGGTGGATATTGGGGTGTACCGTACATAGGTGGTGGTTGGATGTACAGGTTGTGGTGTGTCGTGGTACCAATCAACCCATCCACAACGTGAGACATGCCAGGTTTGTCCTGAACAAATGGTACAGGTCTGGGTGCATAAGGTAATATTGTGTATAAATAACCTGACTGAGCATAAATGAGGTTGAACTGTTGAGCCTTGCTGATGGATTCCTCTTCGAATTGGGGGAAGGTGGATGCCACATCTTTGGAAAGTATAGAGACGATTTATTTTAGAAACCAATCGAGGCATTGTTCTTTGGTGGTTTCTACTTTACATAAACTATGTCATCAATGCCATTCGTGGATGTGGTCGGAAATATGCATAGTTGAGGTTTTTTTGCACTCAGAGAGAAGTTCTAAACCAGTGTCATGACAAACTAGTAGTTGAAAAAAGGCCAAAAAGGCTTTGGCCAAGGATTCAAAATTCACATGGGACCCTGATTTTTCATCCACATACCATTTGGCTATTGGACCAGTGAGTGCTCTTTGAAAGAACCTTAAGCAGATGGAGTCATCCATGATGTTGTTTGAAGAGAACCATAAGTGGAAGGTCATGACATGGTTGGCGGGATATTCTCCTGATTTTCCTTCATGTTTTGGAATATCTGAAGGTAGTTTGGTAGGCATATTGGGCCATGTGGGGTCATGTAAAATAGGATCATTCGTGATTTTACTCAAATCAATAATGTTGAGAGATGAAAAATATGGCATGGGGAGTGGTGGTGGAGGATTAGTTCCAACCATGGTGTGAGCAGGTAGTGGACATGACCCTTGAGGGGGATTTGGTGGGGTTGTACTTCTCCCTTGAGAATAAGTTTTCCCCCCGCATCCTTGTGAAGGAGAGATAGTGGATGGATGGCCTTGGGAATTGGACCCAAGTAAAGTGGAACCAAGCAAAGATGAACCCAAAATAATGGCACTCACAGGGGTGTGAGATGGTTGAGTTGGTGAGTCAAAAATACTAGGAACTCCTCCTAAAATAGGAGGGATATTCTGCAAGCGTATGGAACGATGGGGATTATGTGGGTCCCTTATGATGTTCGACTAACAAAAGTGAATGTGTGCAAATGGTGATGAGATCAATAAATGAATAAGATACTTGTATAATTTGGACCTTCACAATATAACTCACAATTGTATGTCATCAAATGAGCACCATACATAAATCAACTATAAATAAGCATACATGTGGGTAGGTGGATTTTGTCCGCATGGGGGAATAAATAAAGCAAATGCTCATGTCCTAAAAGGCATATCATCCTTCCTCTCAAATAGCATTGGACCTTCCAAGAGTACTCAATAGTGGGGTTTGAAGCCACCGGAAGAGGAACTAGTGAAGGATGAAATAATCGGTTATAATGAGGGGTAGAGGGTGCATATCTCGAAAGAGATGGCGATATTCCCCAATAGCCACAAATTTTTTAATCAAGGTGCAATTGCAGCCCACAATTGCCACCTGGGTAGATGTCCTAAATTTGGCCACTAGGTACCTCGGTCAAAGTGTGGCATTTAGATTTTTGGCCTCAGAAATGGGTCATGGGATGGATCCTTTCCAAGAGTTGGGTGACTCAAGTGGGGATGCACAGAAAAACTAGATCTTGACCTTCAACCCTTCACAAGTATCTCCCTGCCTTATGGTGTAGGAACACTTGACTTGGAGGATTTTTAAAGTTCCCTATTTTTCAACTTCTAATGTTTGAAAATGTGAGAACCAGATAACAGGGGGTTATTTGGATGCCTACCCCCGAGATCCTACCTAGACTAAAAAAATTCTTTTGGCACCTCCTGTGGAGGAAAACGTAGTGAGTTTTTAGAAAAAAATTAGATGTGGTGGGCTGAGAGATTGGGGGTGTGAACCAATCTCGTTTGAATTAAGTGGGTCTGAATACTTTCTTCAAGAAATAGTGGGACGTTTCGGAATTCCTTTGGAGAAAGCCTACTTCAACCTCCACAATTCAAGATGGAAATTATGTGAGTGAGGAGTGACTTTGTGTGTGAGCAAGTGATGAAATATGTCAAATTTTAATGAGTTAGGTGTGAAGTTGCAACATGTGGACTTCTTTTGGTCCTTACAAATCTTTGTTACCTATCTTACTAAATGTTATTGGTACAACCTTGTGGAATTTTAAAATCCCTAAAGAACTAACATGTGGACATATGGGTCCTTACCAATCCTTTAAACTCCCTAATGTTGTTTATACTAAGAAAACTTGAAAAATTATCCTAGATTGCAAGCATGTGGGCATGTATGGGCTCGCTACTTTGATGCTTAAACTCCCCTAGTGATGTAAACTAAGAAAACAATTTCAAGAAACTATCCTAAGTTTGCAACATGTGGGCATGTATGGGCCCTCACAAATTTAGGATGATTTCAAATAGAAACTAAGAGGATCCCTAGGGGGGCTTTGTCCTCTCCTAAAGATTTTGTTAAGGGAGATGAAATGTCCCCTTAACCACCTTTATGATTCTCAAGATCTCTCTATGGTGCGAGAGAAGATCATACTCAATGATCTAAGTTTATTTCTGGTTCCAATGCAAGTGTTTTTATATGTGATAGCAACAACCTCAACTTAAATTTTACAAACCAAACAAGCCATCCATGTGGCAACCAAAAGAAAAAGAGGAGAATATATGGTTCTTTTTACCCCCTAAGTACCCCCTAATGGAGGGCTCTTCTTATAAATGGAAGAAAAATGGAAAATGATGAAGAAAATCAATGCCTATTCCTTCAAGAGGTGAGTGGAATGGCCTATTGGAATGATTCTAGAATTCTCCTAGGAGAAAAGAGGATTCTCAAGGGAGAATTGAGGCAGCATAACAATACTACGAAGATCTTGGTTTTTTAGTGCACCCATGGCCTCCTTTTATAACATTTCTTCAAGGCAATATTCAACTGGTTCTTAGTGTGAACAAGGGGCCTTTAGGGCACCCTTTGGTCCTTGACCAGCCCCCCATTCAGATTTATCTCAGATCTGAAGGTCAAATCAAGTTGGGAGCTGGTCCATAAGTGGTTGAGGGGCCGACAAGAACCATAAATGAACCGTTCATAGGAATGCACGACTTTTCTCGTACACAGTCGCGCATATGGTGCATTGTGCGCTCTAAGAGCTTCTTTAGCCTACGCACTGTGCACGCTCTTCATTTAGTGAGTTTGCACATGTCAATTTTTGCCCAATTGTATAGTTTTTTCCTTTTGGAAATGCATTTTGGTGCTGCAGGTGAAATAATAGTTGTTTGGCATTGTTGTGTTTCTGTAACCATTTGCATGCAATGTTGTGGACGAAATTTCAGTGATAATAGTCTCCTCTACAAGCTCGATAAGATTTGTATTTCAAAAGGTGAATGATTGTAGCTTATTAGAGAGGATCAAACCTCCAAGTTTGCATGGAATTTTGGTGTTGGATGACAATTTCCAACTTACAGAGGTGTGTGTATTGGCCCAAAATGCAAGAATATGTAGCAAGGTATATTAGAGGATGTATACTTTGTTGTACTATCAAGTCCAATTATAAGAGGCAATGCCTATACCATCCCTTACCAATACCCACTAGACATTGGGAAATAATTTCCATGGATTTTGTGGGTGGTTTACCAACCACGCAAAAGGGACATGACTATTTATTTTTGGTAGTTGAGAGGCTAAAAAAAATGTACATTCTCATGCCTTGTAAAAAAACCATCAAGGGACGAGAAGCAAGAAACTTTTTCTTTGAATATGTCAGGGTGCACTTTGGGATACCAAGGAGCATCATCTCAGACATGGATACCATATTTCTCAGTTCCTTTTGAACTGCATTATGGGAGAATATGGAAACTTAGCTCAATAGGTATACAACATTCCATCCATAGACATATGGGTAGACAAAAGTAGTCAATGAGACTTTGGTGTAGTTTTTGAGGGGTAATAGAGCAGTCCACTCTTCTACTAGTAAGTCACCTTTCAAAACTTGCTTTGGATATTTTCCACATTCACCCTTAGATTTTGTATATGGAAAACAAGGAGGGGTGAGAGAGGACCTCATAGGAGATGCATTAAAAGTAGAAAAACTGTTGAGAAGGTCAAGCACATCCATTTGCAAGTAAAAGAGACGTTGAATAAGTCACAAGAAAATTACAAGGATAAACATGACCAACACAAAACATAGAGAACATTTAGAGTGGGAGACATATTATGGTTACAATTGAATAAGGAAAGAGGAAAAGGTCCTAGTAATAATATCAAGGCTCTTCGGTATGGTCCTTTTGAGGTATTACAAAAGGTGGGAGATGATTCCTATAGACTCAGTCTATCCCCATACATGCACATTTACTCAATAGTGAATGTGGAGAATCTCATACTTTATGAGACTTACATGTTGGATCAGGAGGAGGAGCAATTCCTACCTTCGATAGAGGAATTAGCATAAAATGTTGAGGTAGATTTGGAAAAGGACACAATTTTTCAGGATAGGTCAAGAACTACAAGATAGGAGCAACATGAACTTTGGTAGATTGGGTTGAAAGGACAACTTCCAGTCCAAACAAAGTGGTACTCTGGGGAGAAGGTACAAGAAACATTTCCTCATCTCATTCAGTAAATATTTCAGGGACTAAAATCCTCCCTAAATGGGGAGGTATGATCCGTATTGGATCATTATATTATTTTTCATCTAGCTTAGTACTTTCTGGGTTGAAAAATTGGAGGAATTAGCTTGCAAGGACATTTTGGCGGCTGGTCCAAATTTTGAAATTTGGGTATAAAAACCATTTGAAATATTCCAGTTTCATTTTGAGGGATCAAAAAATAATGTTTTATGGTCCAAACCTTACTATGAAGAAATATTATGTATTCTACACACCAATACCTTTCCAATGGTACAAGAATCTCCTCAATCAGAGTTCGTATGCGAAAGTTATGCCTCCCACAAGTTGACCTACCGTATTGATCACCATGGTGTGAGTGGATGCTACATCAACCCCCATTACTTAAACGTGTGGGGCTAGCCACACAGTGGATTTTATAATAACATTCTAGAAGGTACGAAACCTGATCACTAATTTAGGGTTGAGGAAGTCAATTCCATAACCATAGACGACTATCGGGCTATGTTAAATACCAAGTTTCTAGGAGGAGAAGGGGTTCCATTCCATGTTATTGTATTATGATCCATAGTAGATCAGAACAACTGGGAGTGAGAAATTAGAGAGCACAATGGAGAGGTTTAATGTTTTGTAGTAGCCTAATAGGCCACAGGTCTTAGGTAACTCCATAGAGAGTTCCTTCTCCTTTGTACTTGAATTATTTCCATACCAGAGAAAAGAGAGAAGAACAACCTCACCTTCTTATAGCTAGGATTTCTCTTATATGAGCTTCCTAGAAAAATATTTGTGTTATTTTTTGGATGGTGTGTGATTGTATTTCCTTTTTCTCTATTCACCACATTTTATCTATTTCATTCATAAGCAAAAAATTAGTAACTAAATATTCTTCAATCTAAGGAATTTAATCTTCATAGTGTAGATTTCATTTTTATTTATCAGATATGTTGTGATGATCTGTTCTAGTGGAATATCCACTACAATTTACATATAACTTTCTTTGGTTGTAAGAACAAAGGGTAAAATATGGAACCAAGACCTCTATACCTTCTTATTACTGAGACTGATCTGTTGAACTTGTTACTAGAAAAAGATGGAACTGGATTTTAATTTATTGAAACATTGTTATAAGAAAATCTGATACAAGAATTTTGTCACAAGAAAATTAATTGCAACGGAGATGAATGATAACTATGATGAAAAAGAATAAAAAGGATGTATGCTTCAAGCTCTGTAACGAGAAAGTTTAATGAATAATTTGAAATAAATTTTGTTGAGTTTGCTACCAGAAAAGTCTGCTACAGGAATAGAGAACTTCCTTTTTTTGAAACAAACTACCTTGTTTATCTTAACAATTAACAATCCCATTTTTATTTGAAAAATCTAGATAATTTTTCTAGCTAGATACCTGGTTTTCAAGAAAAATTCCTTTCCAACTACACTAGATGATCAAAGTTGAACGTTATATTTATCTTTACTTTTTTCTTACACACACACACACACACACATATATATGAGGAAGAAAATAAATCAAACTAAGGATGCAGTCGGTTGGAGATCCTCCCTACTTACCACCTCCATTTCAGATTGTTGTAATACATTTTGAATGAATTCCTCCTTGGTCATAGGTTGTTGATACAATCTTAACCTATCCCCATTAACCAAGAAATAAATTCCTTTTCCATCAATGATTTTTATTTGCACGAAACCATTGTCAAAGACATTCACAATTTCATAAGGGCCTAACCAGCGAGTGGTGAGCTTCCCCTTAAAATTATTGAATTTGGAGTTGAAAAGGAGAGCCCAATCACTTGGTTCAAATTTCTTCTTCTTGATGATTTTTTCGTGCCATTTTCTTCTCTTCTATTGGACAAGGGTGGTTTGTTGAATGACGTTCTGACACATCTCATCCAATTCATTGAGCTGGGATATTCTTTGGTGTTTTGTATCCAAGAGATTCATACCTAATTGAACTGCAATCCTGAAGGTCTTCACATGAAATTCTATTGAAAGAAGACCTTTCTTTCCATACACCAGTTCATATGGTGTAAATCCGGCCGGGTTACTCCATGTATTCCTATAGGCCCAAAGTGCCTCGGGAAACCGATCTTCCTAACCCTTATGGTGTAGCTGGACTATTTTGGTTAGGATTTCTTCAAGGAACGTTTTGGTGGATTCCACTTTCCCATTGGCCTCTGGATGAAAGGGAGAGAATTTTCGGTGATTAACTTGATCTTGTTGAGTGATGTCTTGCGCAAGCTTCAATGTGAACTGTGCTCCTTGATATGTTACAATTTCTCTAGGAACATCAAAACGAGTGAAAATATCCTCAAATAGAAAATCTACAATTGCTTGTTTAGTGGCACGAAAAAAGAGACTTAGCTTCTGCCCATTTAGTAACATAAGTTGTACAAACAAAAATATACCTTTTCTTCTTTGAAACCATAACAATAGGCCCCACAAAGTATAGAGCCCATTTTTCAAAAGGTTCAATGAGTACCTATGGTTGCAAAGGCATCTCGTCATATTGTATTGGGAGGTCCATCTCCTAACAACTATCATAACTTCAAATGTAATTTTTGGCATCTTTAAAAGAGTGGGCCAATAATACCTCGAATGAAGGACTTTGTAGGCCATTCTCTTGTCAATTAAGTTCCCTCTGCATGGCTCATCATGACAGGCTTTCAACATATCAAATATTTCATCTTTACGTACAAACCTCCTAATGATCAGATCTGGTCCTATACGGAAGAGGTCCCCTCGAATCCATGAATAGGAAGCACCGAGTTTGATAATTTTTTGTTTTTCTCTAGATGAAAGATGCTGCAAAAATATTCATATATCGAAATAGTTAGCCAAATATTAAAACCAAGGAGAGATATTAGATATTGCAAACAATTGTTTGCCAGGAAAATTGTCATCTACATGAGTTACTTGACCTTCATTGTGAATCCTAGAAAGCAAGTCTGCAACTAGATTTTCTTTACCAGGTTGATCTAAAATAGTAATATTAAACTCATGCAACAACAAAATCCATCTATTTATTCTACCATTGGTTATTGGTTTGTTCATAAGGTACCTAATGGTAGAATGATCGGTAAGAATGAAAACCTCATACCTAGTGATATAATATCTAAATTTGTTGATTGCATGCACAACTACTAAAAATTCATTTTCCATGACTGTATAATTTGATTCAACTGGTGTTAGGTTTTTACTAATAAAGTAAGTGGAATAAGACAACTAATTCTCCTTCTATCCTAATACTACTCTGAGATCTGTATCAGAAGCATATGTTGAGATGTGAAAGGGAAGAGACCAATTTGGTCCACTCAAAATTCGTGCCTTAGAAATATTCTCTTTAAGTGTCTCAAAAGTAGTTTGACAATGATCATCCTAAGAAAAATATGTATCCTTATTAAGAAATTTGAACAAGGAGAAACTATTATTGTAAAATTTTCTATGAAGTGTCTATAATAGTCAGCATACCCTAAAAAAATACTCACATCCCTTGGAGATATTGGAACTGGAAACTTTGATAGAACTTCAATTTTCACTGGATCCACATGAATTCCTGCACAAGATATGAAATGACCAAGAAAAATACCTTTAGTCTGCAACATATGACATTTTGCATCACTTAATGCAAGGTTAGTTTCTTGGCATCTTATCAAAACTTTCTCTAGATTTTCTAGTGCTTCATTGAAAGAATCACCATACACAGAAAAATCATCCATGTAAACTTCAACACAATCATGGATCATATCAGAAAAAATAACCAATACCACTCTTTGGAATATAGTGAGAGAATTACATAGTCCAAAGGGAAACACTCTGTAAGAAAATGTCCCCCATGGACATGTGAAGGTTGTCTTAACTTGATCTTCAGGTGCAATTTGTATCTGGTTGTAACCACTAAATCCATCATGATTTTTTTTTTTTTACCTGCTAACATGTCCAAAACGCGATTGATGAATGGGAGAGGGAAGTAATCCTTCAAAGTGGCTTTATTAAGTTTCCAAGAATCAATGCAAATTTTCCACTTACCATTCTTTTTAGGAACTATTACAAGGGGTGAGGTCCATTGACTATTTGAGATTGGATAAATGAAATTGGCATCAAGTAACTTTTGTATCTCTTCTTTAACTATTTCCTTCAGAAATAGGTTCATGCATATTTGGGGCTTTCGAATGAGAAAGGCATTCTCTTGAATATAAATATGGTGCATACACGTGTCAGTATGAATGCCTCACATGTCATGATAACTCAAAGCAAATGAATTGGTGTGTTTTTGTAACATCTTAACTACTTTCTCACGATGAAGGTTTCCAAGTTTAAAACGTTGAATTAAAATTAATAAAGAACCAAGGACAAGTGTTTCTCTTCACCTAGGTGCCTAGGGGTGAGAAAGTGTCCAATGTGGTCCCTAGTGCATTAATTTCGTGTGAGGTGAAATTAAAAGTGACTTAATGAAACTTAAGTGAAGTGGATGAATGAAAAGGAATTTTATCTTATCCATCCATCTAGTCTATCCCCATCGTTAGATTAGATGCCCCTTCACCTTCCCTCATGAGGTCAAGTTAGGGAAAGAGGCATCCATTCCATTGACATTCTTCATGAGTTTTGAGAGTGCAAGAGAAGAGAGAGTCGAGTTGAAGAAGAGGAGATAACTTGCTGGAAAAAGGCACCATTTTCAAGGCAGATTACAACATGAAAATCAAGGAAAGAGGTACAACAAGTACAGGTCTGTACAATACGGTTTCTGAGCAGTCCGTACAACAAAATATTGGCACATAAATCGAGATTGAAGGATGCACGAATTTCTGGGAGGTATTGGCACAAAAATAGAGAGAGGAAACAACCTCAAGTTTCTGCTAAATTACATCAACAAGCTGACACAAATTTCTAGTTGAACTGTACAACATTTCTGGGCATAAAAATCAAGGAACTGAAGGCACAATTTTCTATGCTGGGTTTTGGGCACAAAAACGAAGACAAGTTTTTGTATTAATTGCTGAAGATGACTACTGTAAGAAATTATTTCTCATAGCTCTGAAAATAACAAAAATCCCCTCTCTCACTGGTTTTCCCCTTGTGGGTTTTTCCAGGGTCAAATTTAGACCACAAATATCTGTGTGTTAATTTGTAGGTGCATTTATTTCTGAGTTATATTTTTGTAGTAGAATTCATGTGTTTATATTCTTGAGCATTTAATTTTCTTCTTACTAATTTGCAACCTAAATTTGTAATATGGGTTGGGAATTAAACTATGTGTTTCAATGAGACTTGAAACTGGGTTGGGGTCTGAAATTTTTACATGGTATCATAGCTTGAAGTGTGAAAAGTGAAGAAATATATCAGCCACAGATTGGTTTTGCTGAGAAGAGGAAGTGTTTCACTAGGTAGAAAATTGTGGGCTTGTGTTTCAGTTGAAATGGTTAATGGCCACTGGTTTGAGGGTCGAGGACAGGTTGGATGGAGCTGCTAATTTCAGCTCATGGAGGGAGAAAATTGTGTTGCTTCTGCAAGAGTGTGAGTTGTGGGATATTGTGGAGAAATCACAAATGAATCCCGTGATGGTGCCTACGAATGCTACTCTTTTGGCAGCCTACACCAAAAAGAATATAAAGGCCAAAAAAATTATCCTTGATGTGATTAAGGAAAATGTGATTCCACATGTGACCAGGAAGACCAATGCCTATGAGATGTGGGAATTCTTAACCAAACTATACTAGAGTTCCAATGAAAATCGGAAAATGGTATTGAGGGAGAAATTGAAGAGCATTAAAATGACCAAGACTGAAAATGTTTCCACCTATCTTAGCAAGATTACTTAGATGAGGGATGAACTTGGTGTTGTTGGGGAGGTTATTGCTAACAATGAACTTGTGAGGACTTCTTTGAATGGGGTAACCAAACAATGGGTTTTCTTTGTGGAGGGCATTGTGGCAAGGGAAAATCTTCCCAAGGGGGATTGTCTTTGGGATGACTTCATTCAAGAGGAAACTCGAAGAGGCCCTGTGCATAGGATTTCATCTATAGGCAATGAAGAGGAGAAGGTGGCACTTGCAACTAAAGGAAAGAACGCGTCCAAGAAGGGTTCCAAGGGAGGGAACAAGCAGAAAGGTGAAGGGAACAAAGACATGAGCAAATTCAAGTGCTTTGCTTGTCATAAGTTTGGGCACTATGCTGGACAATGTCCTAACAAGAAGAAGAAGAAAGTTGCAGCTTCAGTTGATGTGGAGGAGTTTACCCACAGGTTCGAGAAGGAGTATTCATGGTTGGTGTGTCTTTCCTCTAGAGTATCATCTACCAATATTTGGTACATTGATAATGGTGCCTCCTGTCATATGAAAAGTGTTCATGAGTACTTCAATGATCTTACAGAGATTGGAGATCTTGAGGTGGTGCTTGGAGATGACTTAGTGGTCAAGGAATTTGGTAGTGGGAAAATATCATTTTAGAGGGAGTCTCTACCTCCCATGTTGTCGATGGATTTCCTATATGTTCCGGGCTTGAAGAAGAACTTGGTGTCAGCTTCCACTATTGAGGATAGGGTATATGAGGTATTGTTCTGTGATGGGAATGTGCTCTTGTATCCTAAGGGATCTAGTATCAATTCAACCAAAGTGATTGGGATTGAGAATGAGAAGTTGTACAAGCTCATGTTTTAGTCTACTAGAGCATTGATGCATAGTACCAGTGTCAGTGACCTTTGTGACTTATGGCATAGGAGGATAGCCCATTTTCACTATGGGGATTCGAGGATCTTGAGAGAGATTGTGACTGGAGTGCCAAAGTTCATTATAGAGCACCAGGAGGTGTGAAAGGGGTGTGGTCTTGGGAAGTACACCAAGACTTATTTTCCAAGAAGTGACAACAAAGTATCAAGTATTCTTGATTTGATTCATACTGATGTATGTGGTTGTATGTCTTCTACCTCTTTGAATGGTTTTTTGTATTATGTCACTTTCATTGATGACTTATCTCGGAAGTCTTGGATTTTCTTCATGAAGACAAAAGGACAGGTCTTCCAACGGTTCCAAGAGTTCAAATATCTTGTGGAGAACCAAACTAGGAATAAGATAAAAGTGTTGAGATCTGATAATGGGGGTGAGTATACCTCTAATGAGTTCAATGACTTTTGTGCTAGGGAGGGAATTAAAAGGGAAGTGAAATTTCCTTACAATCCAAAATAGAATGGGGTTGTTGAGAGGAAGAACATGGATATTGGTGGGGCTATGAGATCCATGTTACATGATCAGGGGATACCACTATATCTTTGGGCCGAGGCTTGCAACACTGCAGTTTATCTGCAGAATCAGAGTCCACACAGAGTCTTGGGGGACAAAAATCACGAGTAGGATTTCTCTGGGAAGAAGCATGAGGTGGGGAACTTTAGGATCTTTGGGTGCCTTACTTATTCACATGTCCCTTCTTAGAAGAGGAAAAATCTAGATCCCATGGCAGAGAATGGAATATTTTTTGGGTATAGCGAGATCTCGAAGGCTTTCCGCATATACATCCCCTCTTTGAGGAAGAAAATTGTGTGACGGGATGTGAGGTTTGAGGAGGATAGAGCCTTCCGAAGGTCACAAGATATGGAGCAGGGGGAGTAGTCAACTCCTCAGACACAGGTGGGTCCTTCAAAAATCATAGTGACACAAAGTTTGGGACCACCTGCTTCAGAGACTATTTGTCCACATGTGACAGGGTCACATGTTGCTAGTCTTCAAGTTACTAGTTCACATGGTACTATTTCTTAGTCTACTGGTTCATAGAAAAACTCAGGATCATATTCAAGTACACAGTCTTTAGGTGGTGGGATTGAGGAGGAGGAGTCCCCTCCACATGGTGATACTTCAGAGAAGAGGAATCCCAAGTGTCTTTAGGACACTTTGAAGGAAGCACATGGTTTAGTGGGGAATCCCAGTCAGGCTGTGAGGGACAGTAAACCTCCAAAGATGTCTTGCAACTATCTTGAGATGGTGAGAAACATCAGAGAGTCTGATCCTTACACTTTTGAGGAGACAACATGTCAACAATTATGGAAGGTTGCCATGGTGGAAGTGAACAATTCCATCATGAAGAATGATGTTTGGGAGGTGGTTCCGAGACCTAAAGGGAAGTCAGTGGTAAATTCCAGGTGGCTCTACAAGATCAAGTATGTTACTGATGGAAACATTGAGAATTTAAAAGCTCATTTTGTGGCTTAGGGGTTCTCATAGGTAGAGGGAGTTGACTATAATGATACCTTCGCTCTGGTTTCTAGATATACCTCGATCAAGGAAGTGATATCCATTGTAGCAGAGATGGGTTGGAAGATCCATCAGATGGATGTGAAGAACGCATTTCTGAAAGTTATCATAGAGGAGGAGGTGTACATTGAGCAGCCTCGGGGATTTGAGGTGCATCGGAGGGATTCTCATGTGTGTAGACTGAAGAAGGAATTATATGGGATGAAGCAAGCTCCTAGATCTTGGTTTTCCAACATAGATACATACTTACATCATATGGGTTTCGAGAAGAGTGAGGCATATCCCAACTTGTATTACATTGTGGTTGGAAAGGATCCTCTCTTTCTTGTGCTATATGTGGATGATCTCTTCATTATAGGGGCTGAGAGACTCATATCTAGTTACAAGGAGAACCTTGCTTCAGAGTTCGAGATGAAAGAAATTGGTCTGATGCACTACTTCTTGGGATTGGAGGATTGGCAAGAGCCTAGACACATCTTTTTGGGACAGGGAAAATATGTTGTTGATATTCTGAGGAGATTCTGTATGGAGGATTGTAGGCCCATGTCCACTCCTATGATAACCAACTGGAAGAAGCTTCATTCTTCTGAGTCAGAGTTGGTTGATCCCACATTGTATCATCAGTTCATTGGTTCATTGATGTATCTGGTCAACACCAGACCAAATATTTGTTTTGTTTTCAACTCACTTAGTCATTTCATGGTGGAGCCTCAGAGAGTACACTGGGTGGAAGTGAAACATGTGATCATATACCTTATGGGTATGGTGGATTATGGCATGAACTATGATATAGGGGATTGAGTTAGATTGATCGGCTAAATTGATTCAGATTGGGCAGGATGTGCCAGTGACAGGAAGAGTACCTCAGGTTGTTTCTTTGGATTGGGATCAATAGTGGTGTCTTGGTTTAGTTGGAAGAAAAATTCAGTGGCTTTGATTTCTATAGAGGCTGAGTATATGGCAGCCTGTTAGGCCAGTTGTGAGGCCATTTTTGTTGGTTAGGATATTTGGTGTACGGATGAGACCCACGATGATCTACTGTGAGAATAAGAGTTGCATTAAACTCTTTGAGAATCCAGTTTTTCATGACATGTCTAAGCACATAGAGATTAGATGTCACTCCATCCAAGATTATTTTCAGAGAGGAAAAGTTGAGCTACAATATATCTCCATAGATGAGCAGGTGGAAGACATCCTCACAAAATCTTTGGGGAGAGGGAAGTTTGTTCCTTTAAGAGATAAGCTTGAGGTGGTGAGGAACACTTTCCTCGGTAAGAGAAAGTGTTAAATTAAAATTAATAAAGTACCAAGGATAGGTGTTTCTCATCACCTAGGCGCCTAGGGGTGAGAAAGTGTCCAATGTGGTCCCTAGTGCATTAATTTCATGTGAGGTGAAATTAAAAGTGACTTTATGAAACTTAAGTGAAGTGGGTGAATGAAAATGAATTTCATTTCAACCATACATCTAGTCTATCCTCCACCGTTAGATTATATGCCCCTTCACCTTCCCTCATGAGGCCGAGTTAGGGAAAGAGGCACCCATTCCATTCATTCGTCATGAGTTTCGAGAGTGCAAGAGAAGAGAGAGTTGAGCTGAAGAAGAGGAGAGAACTTGTTGGAAAGAGGCATGATTTCCAAGGCAGAGTACAACATGAAAATCGAGACAAGAGGTAAAAAAAGTATAGGTCCGTACAATACAGATTCTGAGCAAGTTGTACAACAAAATATTGGGACAGAAATCGAGATTGAAGGCTGCACAAATTTCTAGGAGGTATTGGCAAAGAAATCAAGAGAGGAAACAACCTTAATTTTTTTCTAAATTATATCATCAAGATGGCATAAATTTCTAGGTGAACCGTACAACATTTATTGCTGTGACATCCATACTGTGTACATATTTACGGGCATAGAAATTGAGGAGCTGAAGGCACAATTTTCTATGCTGGGTTTTAGGCACAAAAACCGAGATAAGTTTGTGTATTAATTGTTGAAGATGAATGATGTAAGAAATTCTTTCTCACATATCTAAAAATAAAAAAATCCCCTCTCTCACTAGTTTTCCCCTTGTGGGTTTTTCCAGGGTCGAAGTTAGACCAAAAATCTTCGTGTGTTAATTTTTGGGTGCATTTATTTCTGAGTTATACCTGTAGTAGACTTCATGTGTTGATTTTCTTGATCATTTAATTTTCTTCTTACTAATTTGCAGCCTAAATTTTCAATGTATGTTGGGCATTAAACTATCTATCTCAGTGAGACTTGAAACCGGGTTGAGGTTTGAAATTTCTACATAAAATTGATATATAAAATTTTTCCTAGACTAATTTCAGTAGGAACAGGGAAAGATTTTGATGTGTTTATGGATGATGCATAAATATGCAGTGATGACAAAGAATTTAGATCACAGTTTTCTTAAAAATTTGAACCCAAAATATGGCCAAATGGATAAGAATATAAATCAGAATATTGTATAAAATATGAATTATCAAGAAAATTATGAATGCGATTTTCTTCAATGTGTTCTTTAAATTGCATAATTTGGTATATTGCAAAAATTAGCTAAACATTTTCTTCATCACTATTAGTATTATAAGGTCATAAATTGTTTTCCATATCATTAAAATATTTTCCAGGAGGGTACATAGTTACCTTTTTTATTGAACCACTGTGCGAAATAAGCATATTTTTCAGACCGAAAACTAATAAATGCATATGTAGTTGCTAGCCATGGTCTTCTTAGGATCAAGGGATGTCCTTAAAGGAAACTTAGGCTGCAAGACCATGGACTCAATAGGTTATTTCCAAAATTCCAAGGAAACAATAATGTCACCCAACCCACCTTCATGTTTAATTTTATATTGATCTACTAATTCTAGTACTGTAGGTGTAGGATGGAGGTTGAGTAATTTTAATTGTCCCATGTTTTGCTTAGTCATTATATTGATTGATGGCCCTAAATAGATTAATGTATTTGGAACAATAATACTATCGATAAGAACTGAAACAATTGAGTTTCCAGGATCAATGAATTTTTCTATGAAAATATGTCTTGACATTATATCTATTGATTTTCCAATGAATTGAATAGTTTTTGGTTCAATTTTCTTACTTATGGGTTTTTTCAAACAAATCTCTCTAATAGTTTTGGCAAACATTCTTCAATTCAATAATTAAATCAAATTCAAAGCAGACAATAGGATTTTCAAAGCTTAACCTCTCTGGATAGGGAGGTGAATTGGATGACTCGGGTAGCTCTAAATTTGGAGAAGATTTATTTATTGTGTCATCATTGTTTACTTGATTATGAGTCTCCTCTAATTCTTCCTCAATGAATACTAAAGAGTCTTTCTTTTTATTGAGCACCTTTCCCGATCTTAATTGAATATCTTGTAATTCCACTAGAGTGATCAAATATGTGGGAAAGGGTTGTAACTCATTGTTAAAAATAGGTTGAGCTACCTTATTGTTTGGGTTAAGGGTTGGATGAGAAGGGAATTGAGTGGGTTTTAGAGGTTGAGTAGGTGGGAGTTGTAATTGATGAGGTTGAGGAAGCTGTAATAGTTGAGGTTGTGCAACTTTCTATGGTTGTGGTTGTGGTTTTATAGGTTATTGTTGTTGAAACTGTGAAGGATATGATTGTTGCAGATATTGTTGTGGTCGTGATTGTGTGGGGTAGTATTATTGTGGTTGCATAGGGTAAGAATAAGCATTCATATTCCCATAGCTAGGTCCTCACCATCTCTGTTGCCAAGGATGATTATGGACTTGTTGTTGAGGCCATGCTTGCCAAGGCATAATAGAATTCCAAAACTGAGATGGATATTGCTGACTAGAATAATATGGAATGAATTGATATGTGTGATCCGAAGGTATACTTGATGCTCTAGGATGCCAGGGTATTTTTGGTGGAAGCGTGCATAGTTTCTCTATTTCTTGATTCTCCCCTTGATAATCTGCCTTGAGTCCAAGTAAAGCGGGACAATGCTTCATTGAATACTTCCCTGCACAAATGGTACAAATTTCAATGCTATTTAGAGAACATTCTCTTAATGGGTGTTTCTTCCTATATTTAGGGAAAAAAACAGAAAGAGTTGCATTCACGTCTTCTTGATTCTTTTTAAATTGTAAAGTGTCTAATTGCAAACTGAGAGTGCCGAGAATGTTAGTCATAAAATATTATAATATATTTCCTAATTTTTCCCTAGGCACACCACTTGTTGTAGATTTGGTAACTTTAGAAAAAGTGTCTCTAAACCCCTTACCATATCTAGCTTGACTTCGATAATACCTCCTGTAAAGTTCATTAATTTATGCAAAAGTTAGTTCTGAAACATCTCCAGCTCCCATCAAATTCAATAGATTAATAGATTCATCTAAAATTCCTATCAAAAAGATGGTTCTAATAGTATCTATCTAATTTGTTTTGCTTGGATCGTTGGAGATTCTACAAACCTTTCAAGGTAATCCTCTAAGATTTTTTCTTCTTTCTGTGTCATTTAAAAGAAATCTCTCAAATTTCTAGCTTTACAATATTCTTCTGTGTCATTTAAAAAAAATCTCTCAAATTTCTAGCTTTACAATATTCTTGATATTTTTTTAAGAAAAAATCCTACGCATTCCATCCCATGTTCGAATTGTGTTTCCTCCTAGCCCCATAAACCAATGCAAGGCCGAGTCTTTGAGAGTGGCAGGAAGCAATTTAAGTTTTTGTGTGTCATCGGAATAATCATAACTACGACACAATATATCAAACTCAAAAAGAAAAGCATCAGGATCTATTGTCACCATACGATGAAAATGAGGCAAAGTTGATGTATGGATGTTCTTCATTTGCACTATTGTGGTGGGATCCACAATCAAGAAACCAAAATTTACCTCCTCCTTTGCATTTGCATGTGCCTCACCTTCTACATTTATATGTACCCACCTTCTTCTTTTTCCATATTTCTGCCTCTGAATAGGATTTACTTAGTCTTTGGATGTGGAGATTCGGGGTCTATAATAGGATTGTACTCCACTTCTAATTCTGGTTACTGATTCGATTCACCTGTTACGGCTACTTCCACTGTAGGATCTATTGGAAAAATTATGGGCTCCACGATTACACTTATTGTAGGTCTTTTCCCTCTTGAGCTGCCCACCACAGGTCTTGGATTTATCACTGGAGTCCTGCCTGCTTGTCTTCCTCTTGTAGATTTCCCTACCAACAAGTTAGTATTTGAAGGGGTACTTTTGTTTGAAGTAACCTGAATAATGGGAACTGCTCTACCTGTTCCTCTAAATCTACCTCTATCGTCTCTTTCCCTATTCATACAACAATATCATAATTTAAATTCAGTGAAATAGCAGACTCACTACAATGAATGCATCAGGCTGTTACACTACAAAAGTTATGCATTCAGTTCGTCTTTGCATCTTACCATTCACTATTTCACCATATCTAACACTAAAAAATTAATCACATGCAAGTAAACTATGAAATTTGAAACACTAAAAAAAACAAGTCATAAATGTCCTAATCCCTTTTAGCATCACCCCAACAACAACGCCAAAAATGTCGGACAATTTAATTGTTTTAAATTCTATTACACTTGTTTATCAATCCAAGAATGTAATCTTGTGAAATGCTAACATTGTATGTGCAAGGTTAGTATAAAAATGATATCTAAACTATGAAAGGAACTCTAAGTCCTATTGCTTCAAAAACACACTTCTAATTAAAATCATTGAGAGCATAAATTGAAATGACTACAGAGATGTTTAATCACTGGACTAATAACTACAAATATACTTTAATAAGCATAAATTATAATCTTTCATTCGTGTTAACTTCCAAACGTTTTTGTAATAGAATGTGAAGTAAATCTCGTCTTTCAATCTTCAATAAAAATGATCTCTGTAGGTGATTACACACAGTTATAAGCCAAAGTATGTAAAGGACATGTAAAGAAAGGATTGCAAATGATCTTTAGAGATTTAACTAAGTAATAGAAACAGAGATATCAACTCTAGAAACTCAAAAATTAACCAAGCATGAGTAAAACATAAACTAGTTATTAAACTAATGAAATAATAAATAGAAAACTAATGTAACATAAACAGAAAACTAATCTAATTAAATGAGACAAGTTGCTTAACTATCTCTATTAATTTACAAATGTAAATAGAAAAACCCAAAGAATCACTTATGCTGACAAATCAATCCAGGAATATATTCTCAATTATTGGAGCGATATGTGTTTAGGAAACCAATGACAATATTTCACTTCTATAGGAAATGTTCATGTCACATATTCATTATACAGTTCATTCAATGTAATCAAATAATTCTTGTTCCTTAAAACACATTCGTAACCCCACACACAGACACAGAATTATGTTTCACACCCAATCCAATTCTGGTAACAACTATAAATGAAATTCCTTTAACACGGGCACACAACAGATGCTTATATCTTCAAACGAAACAGAAATAAAATGTCATGCAACTTTTGAAAGACTTGCAGAAATAAAAGAGCAATGGAATCAAACCAAAAATTAATAGAAATATATCATATGCACCTACAATATTTATGCAGCGCGTGCCCAGTTCAGGGGGTCCTCCTGGCTAGGATCACACTGCAGAGAAGTCTACAATAAACTAAATAGCAAGAAACAATATCATATGAGAGAAGGAGCAAGAAACAATATCATATGATTATCACGTAGGATCCTCAATTTAGACTTCGTTGATCTCTTGCTTTGACCAAAGGATTCTGATCTCGACGATGAGGTTAGGAGCATCTTAATAGGAGGAAAACCATCTTGGCTTTTCTAGAAGCAGAACCCATATCGGCATTTCAGATTTAGAACGGTGCTGCCATATGAACCAACGATCTCGTTACCGGATTTGTAAAACTGGATTGTCTAGTTTGTGGAAAAAAAACCAAGTTAAAAATGATGATTTTAGGTGATGGAAAAAATCAATTGGTAGAAGGCCCCAAAAATGTGAAAAAACCAAGATGAGATATAAGATCCTCAAGTTTAAGGATGTATTCTACATTCATAGTTTGAAAACACAAGTCTCATTTGGATGTGCTCTTTAGAGAAAGATATTTTGTGATTGATAAAAGAAGAAATAAGAAGATTGCATCAATGGTTAAACAACAATGTCTTTATAGACTTGTTGATGATGAAATGGAAGAATCACATGCTTTGGTGACAAATAAAGGAAACAAAAACAACAATTTACTGTATCAAAGATATAACCATTTGAATTCTTAGTATCTTTCCTAACTTGCAAATGCCAAAATGGTGGTTGGAATGCTATATGTTCACAAGAAGAAAGAAGAATTTTGTGATGCATGTCTATCAAGGAAATATCACACATTGGTCTTGAAAGAGGAAAATATTGGAGAGCCAAAGGAGTTTTGCATTTGGTTTATGGAGATATAGGTGGTCTTATGATGATAGTTTTAGTGTCTAGTGCAAGGTGATTTTTGATCCTTGTTGATGATCTTTCTTGGAAAATGCAGGTTTATTTTCTAAGAAAGAAGTAAAATGCCTTTATGAATTGAAGTTTTTAAAATTACAATAGAAAAGGAGATTGGTAGAAGCACCAAGACCCTTCAAACATATAATGGAGGTGAATTATGTTCTAATAAATTTGCTTCTTTTTAACTTAATCTCTCGATTGGACACCCTCAAGTCTCTTTGGTTCGTGGTGAAGGCTCGACATCCATTAACTCTGATTATGAAGCAAGTGCAGACATGGCATATAGCATGTGGAAGGTGTACTTGGCCCCATGGGAACTTAAGGAAGACAATATGTTTAGAGCCTTATCCTGATTCAGGTTCGATGGATTTAATGATGGATGGGAGTGTAACAATGATTCAAAGTTATGCCCAGGTGATGGAAGTATAGGTCCTCACAATGGAATTAGTTAATGAGGTTCATTGGGTGGTATTTTTGCACGATGATTTCATTGTACAATGTGATTGTGATAATGAGAAGTCAGGCTATGCATGTATTTATATGAATTAGTCTGGATGCAAAATCTTTAAAGTTGGGTTTGAAACCTCAATTCTCATTCGGGCTGACAATTTTCTGAGGGGAGGTCATTGGGAGTGTAGTCATGTTATGTGGCTTGTTTTGTAGTTCCTGGGTGGCAGATTGGTGCACGACAATGTTCTAGTAAGTGTTGTTGACACTCTCTTGATTCGGTTTGTTGGTCGAGTTTTCACTTGGGTCGGTGGTATCTTGGTAATTTTCCAATGAGGCTCTCAAGACTGCACTCCTACTCATCATTTATGGTTTTTTTCGTTGCACCTAGGCTACAACCTAGTGCGTGGAAAGTCTAAAGGTTTTGTGGTCAACAATGTGGTAGTTAGACTTCAAGTTGGGTGTAGTAAAAATTGTAGGCACATGATGAAAGCAATGGACGATGGGAAGGGAAGCTCGATACAAACATGTAGGAATAAGTGGATGGCAGCTTCACTACAAATCAGAAATTGATAATTAAGGTCAATGCACTTAGTTCTACAGTATCATTTTCTCTAGAAACGTTGGCCCAACATCGGGTGTTAATTGGGTAACTCCAAGATGAGGTGGATTACCTTAGAAGACATGGGGAATATTTGCAGGAGCAATTGGACTAGTAGGAGGAAAGGCTGGAGTCGCCATCTCAGGCTATGGATTCAGGTTTCTCTCATAGGCCGGAGGAGAAGAAAATGAGGATGTTTCCATATATGAATGTTGTAGTGGCATCCTTAGATGAAGAAATACTAAAAAAAAAGAGGTTTGAATGTTTTATTTATAGGAAAGACATGTTTTGTTTTTTTGCAAAAATTCTCAGTGTTTTCTATCGGATATATTATGTACAATATGGAAATAGTAGTAGGTGGTTATGGAAATATAGGAAGGGTTTAGAAACTTGGAAAATAGATGGACTGTTGGAACTGCATTTTTTTTTATGTATACTAGTTCCTTGTTTCTGTACTTAGCGGCCTTAGTTGTGCCCTTTTTAATGAATAAAAATTTCCAGTCTTTGTTAAAAATAAAAAATAAATTTTCTTCTTTTTGTATGAAAATCAATATCCAGAGGCAACTCATTGCTCCATACATTCCCTAACAAAGTGGGGTTATTGAATGGAGAAACTACATAGTTGTTGAGATAGCTAGATAAATGTTGAAGTGTAGAGAAATGCCAGATAAATATCAGACGAAAGTAGTATATATTGTTATCTATTTTCTAAATAGGTGTTTTAGAAAAGTAGTTCATGAAGTCACTCCAAAAGAGGTTTGGTTAGAAAGAAAGTTGCAGGTTAGTCACCTTAAAAGTTTGGCTCTATTGCAAATGTTCTACCCCTATAAGAGAAAAGAACAAAATTGGATGCTAAATGAAGGAAACCGATGTTTTCTAGTAATATCGACCAACATAAATCTTTTTGGTTGGTATATGTGGTTGTTAACAATACATGAATGAACCATGGCACCATTATTGATGTTAGTGTATGGATTTTCCAACCTAATTTAGATTTTAAATGTGATCTAAACATTGGTGATGATGTTTGTTTTGACTGGAATTTTATCCAAGTTGCATGGAAAGATAATGTAGGTTGAGGGACAATCATTATGAGTTGGTATGCATAAAGACTACAACAATGTACATGTTAAAAATAATTGAAGACGGGTTGTTGGAAACATCGATTTGGAGGGTAGAACCAATAAGAAAAGGAACAATTGGTATTACAACATGGAGGACACATATTTGGAGGAACCTCCTCGAATAAGAAAGAGAAGGTCACATGGAAGGCCTATGAGTAAAGGTAAGGAACACGAGCAAATTATTTTCTATTGTGGTAAAGTGTTTAAAACATCAAAATGATCAAAATGTTGAGTGGAATAAAGTTCTCAGGAATGATGAATGGAAAATTTCTTCTATGGAAAAGAATTACATATCCATGACAATAACACTTGTCTAAATAAGCTTCGAGGTAGTTGGAATCCAAGCGGGTAGATCAACTGAACAATAGTTAGTCTTATGGTCACTAACAATATCCCCTGACACCTCATAGAACATCGTAACAAATCCCCTAACAGTCGAGATTGAATCATAATCAACAATAACCAAAAAAAGAGAGTGATCCACAAAATGGTTGTCAACCATATCATCCCCCATGGAAGAGAAATACCTCTAAGATGACCTTGCATACAAATCACCTCCGACAAATAACCAAGGGCATAAATAATCAACACATAAATATAAGGGTCCAATTGACACCCTTTCCTGATAGACCTATGAAGGTGGATGCAGGGAGGACATACATTATTCACCAAAACAAAGGATCAATCACATGAGAACATGGTGTTAATCA
This sequence comes from Picea glauca, assembly GCA_000966675.3. NCBI lineage: Eukaryota > Viridiplantae > Streptophyta > Pinopsida > Pinales > Pinaceae > Picea > Picea glauca. Next base: position 81,681 of record JZKD02S1854183.1, read on the forward strand.
TATTAACACATCACAGAACAAACTTAAGGCAAGCCCACATATTAGTGATAAAAGTCTAGTCAATAAAATCATATGCCTTTTCTAATTCAATCTTCAGGAAGCAGGCCTACTAAAGAAATTCCTTGGCCCACTCCATGGCCTCCCAAGATGATAAAAATATATCCAAAATAAACCATCCCTACACAAACCTATCTACTCCCTAGGAACAATTTTCCTGGCCACATATTGAATAATCATATCTATTGGCATGGTCATATTTTTATAGGCAACACTCAATAAAGTTATCATACGCCATCCACCAGTAGAATCTATGGTATAATTCTTTGGAATAAGCTTAATTAGACCTTGATAAAGTGATTCCAAACGACTCCATGGAGAACATACCTCATGAGAAAGACAACAAAATTCTCCCCAACCATGCCCCATTCACCTTGTTGAATGCACAGGGTAGACCATCTATACCCAGGGATTTTTTATTTTGCATCAAAGAGAGAGATGCATAAAAATCTTCCTTCATGAATTCCCTATCCAACCTATTTCCATATCTAATAGAAATCTCATGATGAACCACTCTATATAAAGAATCCCTAACAGCCATAACAAAATACAACTGAGGGAATGAAAAAAACTATTTTGAAAATGATCATTAAACATACCTTATATTTTTAGTTGTGTTCTCTTCAAGAGACCCATTAGCTTGGCAAAGACCAAGAACCCTGTCGACTAACTCCTTCTTTATGAAATAAAAGAACTTGGATCCCCCACAAACCTCTTGAATCCACTACAATTAGACACACACATGATCCCCTCTAGAAATATACTCCTCCTCCTTTCACACCACAATATCAAGAAGAGCTACATCCTATTGAAGAATAAGGCTATATGGATCTTCCTTTAAAATATATGCACCTCCTCTAATTGGCATTTGGCCTCACAAATATTTCTCTTGCACTTCCATGCAATCATGCAACCCCACCCCCTCATAAATTTCACAGTGCAACAAATAGTCGCCTCCCACAATAACAATCAACCTATATCCCCCCCTAGGACGTGTAACAAAGTTATAGAAACTATGCATGAGAGCATGGAAGTCTGGATATTCCAAATGAAAAACATTTTATGTGAACAAGGATGAAGGATTGGAGTCCACCACATGACCTACTAATATGGGGGTCATAATTGTTGTGTTGGTTTTGTCACATGGGTGAGAAAAAACACAACACTTACTTTCCCTAGTTAAGTTAGCTAAACAAGAAAGAGGTTTGTGAGTTGATTAGGTAACCAAATACACATGAAACAAGGAAATAAAAAGAAAAAGAAAAAGAAATAAATGTTAGAGAAGCTTGCAAGAACTAGAACCATGAAAAACAAAAAATGACAATCATATAACTAAAAATGGATCAATATATTGACATGCTAGCATCGTAGAGAAAGGCAGGGACTTATGAATCCCCTCTTCCTCCTTGGGAGGGCTCTTTAGTTCCCTAATAGAAAGATTTTCTCTTCATACAATGGCAAGTGACAATGGTGAAGAAATACAATACCAATCCTCTCAAGAGGTGAGTGGAATGGCCCTTGCTATAGTGCTTGAATGATTCAAAGAGAAAAGAGGATTCTCCAAGAAGAATTCTTGCAACATAACAATACCTTGAAGTTCTTAATTTTCTAGCATACCCATGGCACATATTTATAGTGTCCATTCATAGAAATATACAATTGGTTCATAGTGTGAATAAGGGGCCTTTTAGGGCACTTCCTAGCCCTTAACCAGCCTCCAAGATAGATTTCGCTCAGATTTGAGTGTCAAATCGTGTTGGGGGTCGGATTGGAGGTGGTTGAGAGGCCGAAAAGATTCATAAACCCGTTGTTCATGAGAAGTGTGCGGATTTTCTCATAGACAGTCGCGCATATTTCACATTCTGCACACAGTGCGCGCTTAGGGCTGTGTTAGCCTACGCATTATGCGCACAGTGCGTGCGTTTCCTTTGGTGAATTTGCACACTTTAATTTTTGGACCAAGTATATAGTTTTATGCCTTTTTGATGGATTTTGATGCTATAGGTGTACTGATTGTTGCTGGAATATTTGATGTCTTTCTTCAACCATTGTTTGTAATGTTGCGGGCAATTTTTCGGTGATAACAAATTCCCCCTGATGTGTGAGGTTAGGAGCATATGTATAGCCTTAATACATCAATGTTTCTTTTGCTGAGAGTGCCATGGTAAGGAAGAGTGAAGAGAGGAACTGCAAGAGTGATCCACCGGAGGGATAGGGAAAACTGTGGGAACCAAACCTTTCTCTAGAAAGAAAAAAAAAATTGTATACAAACGAGGCGGGCATGCCCCATGCTTGTGCCAGGAAACCAAAATGTGGGACTCTAACTGAAGATGCATGATGATGTAGATAGTTGCAGTGCCCTCGAGGGCGGTTGATAATGACATATGATGGTTCTGAATGGTGAACTGTATTTGAATTGAGTAATGGACGATGGTAAGAAGTGTCGATGACTCGCAGGTATTGATGGCCTATCAAATTTAGAGGTCTTCGGCTGGTATGGAAAGATGCAACGGTCACATAGTAAGAACCACCTTAACATGAGAGTTTGATGAAGTCGAATGCTATGGGGGTCAACGAAATCATAAAGCAATGATGACCCTCTTTATGCCTTCCGAGACTCCTCATTGAAAAGGTAATGAGAGTCAAGATACTGCCACCCTTTTGGAAACTGTGTTGAGGTCGAAAGGAAGGGAGACACGACGTCAAGAAGCAAAGGGATTATTGAAATCCACTAAGTAATAAATGATTTCAGGTATTGATGGGTAACATGAATGAAGTCAAGATGCTATGGGACTCAAGAATTCCCTTGGTTGGGGTGTTGAGGGATGATTGGCAACAACTGTAAAACTAGATCTAGTGTCAGGGGGACAACTAGACGTGGGGTTAAATTGTGTCAGCGGTTAACAAAGTGGGAAAACTCAGAGATTGTGGGTATATGGATTTTGGATACTCGGGGTTTGTTAACGATGTTGATATGAAAAAAAGGGTGGATGCCCCAACCAAGGGTGACATGGGTTGTTTTTCTAGGTAAAAGAAGGCCATTGAAGATGACGACTAAAAAGATATGTATATGTTGGAAACAAGAGCTTTGTACAATTACCAAAGAAATAAAGAATAATTTGGGTTGAGTATACAGATACAGAAACGGGTGCCTCGTTGAAAGATGGCTTGGCCTATTTAAGGCACAAGTTTTTGAAAGAGAAATGGTGGAGGGTGGGGGCCCCATGGGTGGGTTTCTGTATTAGGTAAACAGAACCAAGTGTAGGATGATATGACTTGGGAGTCCATTGGGAAGGTTAGCAATATGATAAGAAGAAATATGGGGTTTATTCTCGAAAGTGCAAAAAACTATCCGGAGTCCCAATCCTAGGGGGTGAATTCAACATGAGTGTCAAGTTGCCAAGGGGAGATATGAATGGGACAACTCATGTGGGGGAGAGTGCTATCAATTGACAGTACCAAAATGTGGCAGAGGTAAAGATACTGCATAGTTGGATGTAGGGACCCTAAAGGCGAATGTCAGAGGGTGTGACTGGGATATGCATTTGTTTACAAAGGGAGTAATTACATGCCAATGTCTAACATAAATATGAAGGGTCTATAAGCTTGTTGAACAAGTACCTGCACATAAAAAACCAAATACCCGACGTGAACAATATCTGATGATAAATATCATATAACAACTATTTGATAAAACTTGAAAGTGAGCATGTGTACCTGAATGT
>JZKD02S1854194.1:0-21653 GCA_000966675.3 Picea glauca
GGAATAAGGGAGTTGTTGAACCTTGCACAATGTAATATCAAAATGAATTAAGAGTACATTACAGTTAACTGCATATCCCAAGTTCTTTTCCATGATGATTGCAAATGGGGTCAAATGTCCTGGACCCTTTATTTTCTCAACTGCTTGCTACATAATACCATCCTAACAATACAACTACAATAATTGTGCTCAACATATGAATAAGTACACTTCTGATAAGAAAACAACAATAAATCATAAAAGGAAAATGCCCTGTCACATGCACCAAGGCACTGTTTGGTGTTTTCTTGCTTGAAAAGATGACCTGCCGGACGAAATGATAAGAAATATGTCACTATGAAAAACAAAATTTGATTTTGTTAAACAATCATATAAGCTCATCATAATTTTAGATAATTTAATTAGATAATTGTTAATCAACCTGCTATCTCTATCATAATTTCATCTATTTCCAGAATATGATCAGAAAGAAACCCATAATAGGTATCCTAGATCAGCTTGTCCATACATGGAATTATTTTTTAAGAGCATCCCACGTATAGCCCCCAACATTTGAACCAATAATTGAACGATATTTTCATACAACTATTAAGAAAATGTTTCCTCGTAAACTTTATAGAACTTTTATCACATGATTTGGGCAAAGGTATAAAGGTAGTAGTATGAATTTGTTTGAAAGGTTTTCCACCAAATTTTATGGGATGTTGCGAATAAAACCAATAATATTTTCCCTGTTTAACTGGTCAATATAAATTTGCAGGTTTCAAATTTGTAAGAGAGTGAAATATGCAGGTTTCCCATCTAGAGATTCACTATTTATGCAATTATGGAGCAAATAAATACTAGGCAGATTAATCATCATAGCATTCACAATACATAATCAATGGTTCTTGCTTCTAATACATTATGCAAATATGCCTTACAATACCATCAATAGATTCAATCCGATATAGAAATCAGACAACAAAATTTTAAATTAAAACTCAGGATGCACAGTCGGAAACTAATCCCGGTGACGAGAAAACACTTTGTAAATCATGCAATGCTTCAAAAATATTTGGTGAAGAGAGGCGCATTTAAATGTGTGGGAAAATGATGTTGAATTCATCAATGCCCCATAAAATAGGGGGGTGTAAACAAAAATACTTGACAAGACATGAACTGCATCCCTCCAGCTTAATTTGCAAGCTTTCCAAGCTGTATTTACAGGCCCAACTCCATTGAAGTAACCAACATGCACATAAGAGGCCCCAATAGCAATGAGAGGTACATCTTGGTAAAAAAGCAACGCCATAAAAATGACAGGAGATCAACGCACTGCCTTAATTTCCAAAAACCACAAGTGAAATGCATACAATAAGTTACTTTTACACTTCAGAGTCCGCCAAAAAACACATTGCAACTCTCCTTTGAATATCTGGACTAGATGGAACAATGCTAACAAAAGTAACCAGATTATGCCAGGTAATCAAATATTAAATCTAAACATGCAATCTATACACTAGGATAACTTAGCCTTACATTTTATTTAAAATGCATATCAACTAATTAGACTAACTGGCCGAATGGGTGGGGTACATTATTGGAATCCTTTCCCATCATAGAAGAATACTGGACAACTGTTATGGGAATGCAACATGAATTACAATATTAAGGTTCACAAACTGCTTCTCAAGAAAATTATGATCCTAAATTTGTACAGTCAAATATCCCACTCCTCTTATCACAAAATTTTTCTTGCACTCTGCCTTCTTGATATAATAATACAAGAGTAATAAATATTACACAGTTGATTTGTACGGGAAAAAGGGTAAAACCCACACCTCAAAAACCACAACTCCTAAAACCCCCTCATAACCTACCAACAACATACATCTTTATATCGAGGTACACATCTGGAAAGACTATCAATATACTCATTAAACTATACTATTGGACCACTTGGATGCGAACTAACAACAAAATAATGGAATTCTTCCAGCCAATTGGGAAGTCCCAAAAAAATGAGTGTGGCATAAGCCAATACATCAAGTATCTAGCCCTTGGTTTTAGCCCTTTTCATTCCCAGGTTACCGTTGTTGAATGAAGATACTGAACCAACCATAGAGAAACCATCTTCTCTCAATGTCCCATTTAGAATGGGCAACTCTCTTAATTGTTGCTTCTTGAAAAAATCTTGCGACTCATCCTGCATTGAGTCAAAAAATGACTCAGAAAACTAACAAATTACAAGTTCACTGCAGAAATCATAACAAATGATTGTCTATATAGATTCAAAACCAGCATAGATGTTCTTGTTTGTCAAAAAAAAAATCAACACATACTATAGGTTTCATCAATTCTTCTAGTATATCTCATAATTCTTCTAGTATATCTCATGCTTGCATCAAGCTAGCATCTATAATACTTGCAACTTGTAGGCAATTCTGCCTCCACAAGAATGTGCAAAGGCTCATTGAGATGCTCATGCCTTGGCTTATCCCTCATCATGTCCTTCTGCCATCACACAAAGATGCTTAGAGACTTAGAGAGTGCAATAAGAAGGAGACGAGACAGAAAACAATACCGAGGATATTTAAATTATCCTTGAAGGGGTTTCCAACATGGTACGCATGTGGCAGTGGAAAGATTTCATTGTAAATTGTGTTTAATTGAATTAATCGCTATAAAAATTTTCTTTTATCACATTTTACTTATCTTTGGGAGTCGAACATGCACGATGGGCACTCTGCGTGTATTGCACGTGTCTCATGTCCCTCCATACCGCATTAGTATCCAGGCCAGCAAAGTCGTCTTGCTTTTCCAATAGACAGTTTGTTTGGTTCTCCTTTGTCTGGCCTCACGCCTCTGCTCTGGTCTCTCTCCGATGCTTCAGCTCTGGCTTGCTCTGTGTCACAGTCCAAGATAGGCGGTATGCAAATAAACTGCCCTGTGCAGATGGTTTTTTGTCCGTTCCTTTGATGTCCTTTACAAATCAAATATAACACGTGGTTGCTGAAATGAAATTCCTGTGTTTTTTCCCTTGCCATTCGTGGTAGGTTTTCCCTGCTTCTACGCTGATTGCCTGTATTTCTTGTGAAGACACCGACACAATAAACTAATAAGAGAGTGTATATACAAGCAGTGAAGAGATCAGGTGATACTCAACAGGGGGCCGAAGAGGAGAATATTAGATTTATTTATTGGCATAGCTATAGTAATAAGACCACGCACGACAAGATATAGATATGAATTACAATAAGGCGTAGCTGAGATAATAAGAGGTGCAAGTGTAGCTCTGTGTTATCCATTTCCAATTGCTTTATCTGGCCCTAGAAATCTTCTAGATATTTACATATTGTATATGAGTATAGGAATGGCCAATCTCCAGGCAAGAAAAGGAAGGCCAGTCTCATTGGAACGAAGGCAAGTTGTTCCACATATGCGGAAAAGGCACATTAAGAGGAGGTTAAGTATAAATTTATCTATTGTATGGTTTGCGGATGATTTCAAAGTTTTATTGCAAAGGTGTCAGTGTTGTAAGGCATCGAAAATCTAAACAGCTCTTAAATATGATACATAATGGTCTTATCTGCATCCTCCTATTGTAACATGCTCTACCTTGAAATCCTAGAACACTGGTCTTGGCTCGGGTAGGTTGGATGATACGGCTTTTGAGAAATATATGTTATTTTTTTATCTTACGATAACTGCGTGACTGGGGTGTACTAGTGTCCGAACCAGCTCCAACTTTCCATCGTCCAATCCCATCTGTATTTTCTGGTCTACGAATACCTTACTAACTGTCTTTTATGGGAGTCCTACCCAGCTTATAAGCAGTAGGCCACCACCAGACCGGTCACCTATGCGCCCCTCCCATTATGTTACACATTACTGATAGAGACCCCATAATTTTGGTGGCTATGAGACCCCATAATTTTGGTGGCTATAGTGTCTGTCGTAGCACCAGATCGATATACAATTGACCGATGTGGTTCCGAGTGTTGCTCTGGGTGCCAAGAATAGTTGTTCGAGCGGCTGGGATTCGCCTATGTGAACAGGACCGACACCTTATACTTTTACACCAACATTCTTTCTCTTTCTACAGTAGGGAACATAATAGCAGGTTGATGATGGAGGAGGGTTTACTTAACTGGCTCAGCTCATCAGTTCAGTTTTTTCAAACAAATCCACCCCTCCCTAACGCCCCAGCCAGCAGATCGTGCCCATGAAGGACGTGTTCCTGCCAAGTTCTCCATGGACCCATAGTGAATTGGACCCGGCACTCGCACTAGACCTGGACTATTTCAATGGCTGGAAAATGGTCAAGCTGGATTGATCAATACATGATGTTGCATGTAGGATGGAAGCTAACCTAGAAGGACTATGCCATAAATCCTTACCATCCCATAAACAACCCATCTGGAATTATCCAAATGGCCTTGGCAGAGAATCATGTATATTCTAGCATTTCATATAATCATGTATGCATATGGGATTAGTAGATTATTAGGTACAGTTAGAATTATCCAAATGACCCTGGCAGAGAATCAGGTATACTCTATCATTTCATATAATCATAATCATTAGGTACAGTTAAGCTAATTTCATATAGAATAAGGCGTCCCAGTTAATGTTTGGGTTGGATTAGATGCCATCCAGATCCAGATCTGGTGGAATATTTCAAGCTCTCGTTACTGATTAGATTTCCATTTCTGGTTTCTGGCCGAGTAGGGTAGGAACTTTACAAACTCCAAAATTCATAATCTAACAATTTTAGCAAGTTTTGAGGAAATTAATTGCAATATATGTCCTGGAAAACAATCCAGAGTGCATCAGAATTGGATGATAATTGAAATGTTTGAAATTACTTGCAGTTTTCATTGGATTTGATAGAAAATTGGCTCTATACGCATCCAGAGGCGTCGATTTGGGTAGACGAGGGCGTGTCAAGGTTTAGGGAAATCACACCTTATCAAAATAACCTTGGCCTCTCTGTTTATAGAATGGTAAAAAATTATAACTCGCTTACAAAGAGGACAAATTTACTACCAGCCTGGAATTTTCTTTCACCGTAATCAAACCAAAATGGAATTAATGCTTATTGGGTATGGTGAATGGTTGATGAAGGCAATTACGATGTTTATGGTTGAGGCTTCACATGTTATCCCAATAGCTTTGGGAGTGCTCTAGATAGATAGGGAAGAAAGCAGATAGGGAAGGTTTAGATCTATTCTTTTATTATTGATTTGGATTAAATCAAAGTATCTCCAGGTTATCATATCATATGTGTGTATTTATTTGCAGGTGAATAGGGATTTAGAAAGACAGCAGGCAGAAGATGGATATATTGCTATCCAATAGATAGGTATGTATTTAAATGAACTCAAAGTAGTTTTATAGTTTTAAATGACATCAAAGTATAGTTTTAAGTGACATCAAAGTAGTTTTAATGAATAAAACATAAACTTACTACAATAACAATAACTACTAATAAAACATAAACTTACTGGTATTTCAACCTTGTTATTTCAATCTTGCAGAAACAACCACAACCAAGGAACCCGTGAAGCACTGATGAATATAGAGAGGAATCTATGTGCACTTTGTTGTTCATACGATGGTCCTGGAAGTCAACCGCATTGTGAATATACAAGGAGCATTGCATTGTGAATATACAAGGAGCATTGAAGATGGCGATGGCGGTGGGTGAATTCACGACATAATGCCAAAATTCACCCTTTCGATTGTGACTTACCACTTACCCTTTTGATAATTTGACAAAGAGTGTATGACTTACCCTTTCGATTGTGACTTACCACTTACCCTTTTGAGACTTTTCATAATTGTTTAGCAACCTTTCATAATTGTTTAGCAACCCAATGGATAGAAGATATGCATAAATCTTAATGATAGCAATAAATAAATCTTAATAATATTCAATAAAGTTTGGTTATTGATGAGACTCAGTGAAATTTGGTTTATAGAATATTTGCCTAATCTGCCATTCTATCGTGGACTATTAATTGACCTTAAAAAGAGTGCCAATGAAACTTTAACATATTCAACACCCATAAAACTTAATGCATTCTATCATGGACTATTAATTGACCTTAAAAAGAATGCCAATGAAAATTTAACATATTCAGCGCCCATAAAACTTAAGCTATGTAACAATGAAGATAATGAGCATATGGTGGCTCTAAACTTATGATATGTATGTCCAAACTTATGATATGTTAAAGTATATTTAAACGCATAAAAGAAACTGGGCAAACTTATGATATGTAAAAGTATATTTGAACCCATAAAAGAAACTAGGCGGGCAATAAGAGGTGAAGATTATTAACCAATAGGATTTTCAATAAAAGCAAATAAAATATTAAAAAAAATATTATTTTTTTTATCCTATGCAAAAACTTTGAAGAACATACAAAATATATCTGGTCAACCACAAACTAATTGAACGCCAACGCTAAAGCGAACGTTAAAGTCATGGCCTTCGGCATGGACTAATAAATAATATTTATATCCTTGTTGATATAATACATACTACCTAAGAGAGACTTTATCAAATTACCAACGTTATTGGGTAAATCTCACACACTATTATATTATAAACAGTAATTATCCTTGCTCGTATAATGCATACTACCTTAACCTTTTAGAGATCAAGTTACATCGAAGGTTACGCTATTCTTTCTCACTAAAGCACCTTGGTTTATGTGTCATGCTATGACCTCAATAGTGAGTCTATTATGCTTTCTCATTTAATCACTTAGGTTTGTTTATGTGTAGGTTAGTTCAATTGTTTGTTATCAATATTGTTGGTTATTTAGCTAGTTTTGACTCTACAAGTTAGTTGTGTTCCTACATAAATCAAGGTGTTTCAGTGAACAAGCATTTTGGTTTATATGTCATTATATGACCTCAATACCTCAATAGTGAGTCTATTATGCTTTCGCATTGGAGCACCTTGGTTTATGTGCAGGTTATTTCAATTATTTGTTATCAACATTGTTGGTCATTTAGCTAGTTTTATCCCTACAAGTACTAAGTTCGGCTTCATTTAAGTGAGACACATTAGTTTATGCCAAAAATTTTACTAGGATTATCATCCATAAATACAAAAAAACAATCTTTTAAATTTCTCTATACATTTTTTCTTTCATAAAAGAAGAAGAAACATACATACATACATATATTATGTTGACAAGAATTGATAAGTAACGTCGTAGATCGAGGATGTTGGCAATTTGTAACAATTAACCTTAGTAGATTTTTCTCAGGAAAAATATGTCCTACAGTCGTTGGAGCTCAAACCTTTGATGATTTAAATTCCAATAACATAAGATTTTGAAAGCAACATGAACCACTTCAATTTCGCGAGAAACTAGGGTTTCACGCTGGAGACCGCATGCAAAAGACATTACGAAATATGGTTGTTGGAACAATGTCAATGGCAGTTAGGGATTTTGCAGGAAACTAGGGCTTAAAGCTGGAGACAACAAGCAACTACGGTTTTCACGAGCGCTGACACTACAGGCTATTGGAGGATTCTTCTTCTTGTATTGGTGATTTAGGTGTGGTTTTGAACACATCAAAGATCTAAAAGAATGAAGAGAGCTCTAGGGCCATTATAGTAGATGCCTACAGTGGGATTTGGACTATAGAAGTCGATTTATAATGCAAAGCAGTGAAAAGGTCATATTCAATGATCTTTCATGGAGTTAGTTGTGATGAAAAGAGGGAGCATGTGGAATAGGTGATGGAAATTTTGGATGCATGTGTTGCCTAGTGGATGGTTGCAAACACATGATGCCTTGAAAATTCTCGGCCTAAGATTTAGTAATGATATTGACGTGGTGTGTTGGGTGGAGGTGTTGTCGAAACCATAATGGATGGGAGAGACATGAGCAAAACTCTAGACAAGGCGATTTGGACAGTAGAGTTAAGAATAAAATTGAGATTTGAGAAGAGAGATAATAGCCTCCCCCTCTCTCGAACACAGAAACCTCTACACAACAACTAATATTCCATCTCTCTTTAGATGATGGAAAAGAATCGACCAACCAAGCCACAAGTTGAGTCGGCCCAAATAATAATGAAGTCGGCTTCCCGGAAGTCGATATGAACAACGAGTTGGAAGAAAGGCAAGTCGAGTTGAAGGCTGGGTCGAAAGTCGAGTAGACCAAAATTTTGTCAACCAAGGGAGCCAAACCGATCAAATGAGACCCCGATTGAAATGTGGACAGATTTGGTCGACTAGAAATGATTGTCGATCAAATGAAGAAGAGGAAGTCAACCAAATGGAAACCCAGTCAGAATGGTTCGACCCGTGGTTAAAACAAATAGTTAAAAGGTGAATTCAGTGACCAATCATGAAGGGAAAACCTTTGAAAGTTGGATTTGACAACTAACAGTTGGGGAGAAAGTATGAGGGACAAATTTAACAACCAACAATGTGTAAAAATGTTTGGAGGATGATTTTGGTGACCCGCGACATACAAAAACACCCAGGGACGATTTTGGTAACCCACAACAAATAAAAATGCCCAGGGAGTTGAGTTTAATATTCAATAGTAGAGAAAAACATCTGGGGCAAAATTGGTAGCTGACGAAATTGTAAAAATGTGTATTCAGTTCATGGGTAGTTAATAAATGCCTAGACAACCCTAGATTTCGAAGTATAGTCCATATATAATTTATGGGCAAAGGAAAATGCCTCAACAATGTTGAGAACGTGAAGCACGACCTACAAGCAAGGCATGGACACCGACTAGCAGAAAACTCGACTCTGGGAGTGAGAGAAAATCCCCAACCACTCTTAAAACAAAATTAGAAACCCCTAAGTAAATAGCAACGACTCGGGAAGGATGGTCGTCAATTTCCAACTTCGGAATCAATGGATGGGTATGGTTGAAGAGTTGTTAGTTTGGCTTACCAACCCATAGGAAATTGCATCTAAGGAAAAATGATTTCGATCCCAACTGGCATGGATTCCTCGCTATCGAAACAAAACACAGACCACCATTAATTTTTTAGTTCACATTATCATTAAATTACAATGCAAACAATTCCACCCATAGACAATGAAATCCTTATCTAACAAACACACATGCACACACATAACTCGTAGTTTACCCTAGAAACCCAATTGGAAAAACCAACATTCTTTTGGCTTTTACTAGGCTCTTTATTATTCAACAACGGGGCAAGTTATAGGCTATCTAGTTCATCTATATGCTCCTGAATGACACCTAGGTAGCCTCTCTACATCATTTACAACCAAAGAACCACTTTCTCGTTGTGGGGAAACATGATATAGAAGACTAAGTTGACTGGGAGGATAGCTAGAAGGTTAAGCATCCCCAATGCTTCAGCTTCTCTCTAGTCTGTTTCTCCTTTTATTTGTTTGTTTGTCTTTTCTCCCACATTGAAAAGGTCTCAGTCTCATTACTTCTTTACGTACAACAATATAATGCTTGACTTTACATACACCAACCTACATCCATCTTAACTTTGGATCTATCAAGCACCGAGAGGGATCAAATCTCTCGAGGTGAAAACCTTTTTTAGAGTCCAAAACTTGAGGAAAGTTTAAAGGTTTGCACCTCGAGAGATTTGATCCCTCTTGGTGCTTGATAGTTCCAAAATTACAATGGATTTAGGTTGGATTTTATTCATTTAAAGTAATTGAATATATATATATATATATAATGGAGCTGACGTAATTACATACAAAATGGACATCAATCGTGATGGCATGGGGCCCTTCTCGCCAACAAGTTGATCTCCTTCTTTGTCCTCGGCCTTAAACTTTGCCTGTTTTGATCATTTTAGAGACTGTGTCGATAGCCAATTATTCTTGTCGGATCCGATTCAGATCACCCCATTGGGAGGCATTTGGTCCCCAAAAGATGCCAAGGATAGATGAGGGAACTCACTTGCAATATGGTTCCTCTCATACCACTTTGATTTCCTTACAGACTGTCCCTTGAGACAAATCTACCACATTTGTTATTGTCCTCTATGAGTTGCATGCTCCTTGTGCAGCAGAACTATGTCTTCCTTCAACTCCTCAAGACCATGAGGTGAAAGGACTTCCATAGTAGTAAGAACCTGATGTTCTTCCTCCTCATCCAACATGGAAGGTTCGAACAACTTCAAATTTTCCACATTCACCACTGATTTGATCTGCATATAAGGTGGAAGTTTTAGCCTACAGACATTCTCATTCACTTGCTCAATGATATCAAATGGCCCATATATAAGGGCTTGAGTTTCTTTGTTTCTCCTTGCAGTCGTTCCTTACAAAAATAGAGAGACACCTTGTTGTAACACACCCAACTCCTTAAGTACCTTTTTAAGGAATGGGGCATCAAAATTTCACTTTCCTCCATCATCTTGAATCCTATGTCTGAGGTATTCATCCTCTTCTACTCATCAAGAGATTTCCAACCACTGTCACCATGCTCCAACCCAAGCTCTGGTTCGTAAGTTATTCCCTTCCAAAGTTCTGCAAGCCTCATTGGTCAAAGGCCATGTGGCGCCCACGTGGATCCACCTCACACGTACCATCCTCAAGCTCCTATATCTACGGTGGAAGTTCATTCACCATCCAATCCAATAGTGGGATTTGATCCTCGTCTAACACATAGGCTAGCAAGGAATCTCAAGTCTCCCGGAGTTTTGAACTCTCGAATTCCCAAAGGAGCCCGAAATCTCTTCACATGGCTTTGACTTTTGGTCCTTTCAACTTATCCTCGTCAGCACACTCCAAACCTCCAGAGTCCTGAAGTTTCGGACTCTCGAAGGGTCCACTCTCACACATGGTGTTGTACTAGATACGAGGGAAAATGCAGGTGGGTCCCTCATACTCCTCCTGCCAAATGGGCTAAGCGGTGAGTTTCAAGTGTGATACGCGACAGGGCAGAGGTGACTTGTGTCCCCTTTAGTGAGTGACGCATGTCACGTATTAATGGGCCTATAGGGTCTATGGATTGCATGAATCTAGGTGACACATGGCATGCTAATCGTGGGTCCACATCACTCTGGATGATGTCACTGCACCACATCACTCCAGACTGATAGCCTCCTAAGCCCTTCAATCCCATGGTCAAGGTGTGTCCATGTAACCCATGAATCTACAACCTTTGTCACTTCACAGCTTCGACATTCGGGGGGTTCTACCCACTCCACACTCCTTTCATTCCGGAGTAGGACTTTGACGAAGTGTTGTACATGATTCCTTCCTCTTGGTTGATCAGACAGTTGAGAGGGATCCCGAAGGGTCCTTATATCGACGATCTGCATTGCTTTGCAACGCCAACATTCAGGGAGTTTGATGTCATGACGTCGCCATTCTCCCGAAGTAAGACTTCACCGAAGTGCTAATTATAGTTTGGATCCAACGGACAATAGGGATCCCGAAGTATTCCCAAATCAATGGTTCATGTCACTTCATAACTTCGGCGTTCAGAGGTTTTCTTGCCTCAAACAACCCTTCCTTTCAGAGTTCCGAACTCCAAACATGCAAAGAACTCTGATCAACGGTCCACGTGCACTCTACAATGGGCAGACGAGATCTACTCCTGCCTTCGGGCCTTCGGGAAATCTCGACCCAACGCGCAACACTCCTCAGATATCTCGAAGTGTCGAACTCCAAACCACACTCGATCCGTCGCGACACACTCCTAACGCTAATGACCAGGATTTACTCTGGCCTTCGGAGCTTCGCGAAACTTGCACGCTCTCGTGCACCTCTCGCTAGATGGACCAAGTAGTGAGTGCTAGGTGTGATATGCGGATGAGGCAATGATGACATGTGGCTCCTTCAGAGGGTGACATGTGTCATGTGTTAATGGGCACATAGGGTCTGCAATACACATAAATCCAAGCGACATGTGGCACGTCAAACATGGGTCCACGTCACCCTAGGTGATGTCAGCATGCCACTTCACCTCGAACTGATAGCCTTCCAAACCCTCTGATCTCACGGTCAAGATGCGTCTACGTAGACCTCGGGATCTACGACCTTCGTCCCTTCGCGACTTCGACGTTTGGGGATTTCATGATGTAATCCTCTCCTTACCCCCGGAGTAGGTCAAAGACGAATTGACCATGGAGTAGATCCAATGTTCACGAGTGGTCCTGAAGCTCCTCCAGATTGATGGATCTCGTTAATTCGTGACTTCGACATTCGGGGGCTTTTGGCGCTACAACAACTCTATTCTTCCGAAGTGGGACTTCGTCGAAGTACCATATGCGAAACCCTCCATTGGTGGATCAGACGATCAAGAAGGGTCCCTAATGGACTCCCTAGATCAATGACTCACAACATTTCGCGACTCTGGCATTCATGGGTTTTGGTGTTGTGAAGTTGTGACATTCTGGAGTTCTGAACTCCCAGAGATCTGAAGATAATAAGAACTTAGCAGCATTCAGACTAGCACAAGTTTCCGAGACCTTAGTCATATGGGTCCTCCGAGAAATCCTCATGGACTACACGCTTAACTCTTGGCTGGGAATTTGTTAAGGTCATGGGCTCGAGTCCTTGGTCACACAACTGAAAGGTCTAAAGGGTACGACCCTCGGTTGCATTCTACAGGTGTTATACCTCATGAGCTTGCAAATACTTCAAATGAGGTGCGAGAATACTCCTTGTGCTTCTACCAGAATTTTAGAATTTGAAGATTTCTTAATTCCTGCACATCTTGGCAAGGTTTTGCGTGCCTTCGCACTACCTCTCCCGAGTTTAACAAACTCCTTTTCATAGGAGATCCCAATGACTGGAAGTGTAAATATACACATATGAAAATTGGGCCTATGGTTAGCAAAATCACAGTTCTTTTCCTTTAATTCGAGCCACTACAGGAGGCTCTAGTACTTACATATACAAATTATATTCGACCAGTTCTTAATTGCTTAAATACATGACCAAGCAAAATGATGAGAAATACAGTCAAGTCATCAAACAAACATGCACATCCTTGAAACATTCACATGATATTCCACCTTATTTTACTGTCACAATTTAGTTAGTAGGGTGTGAGAATACTTATCTATTACAAAATGCAGCCAACTAACTGATTGTGGGTGTCCTCCTTTCCACCCAACCGTAGGCTCAGAGGCATTCAATCTTAGTGCTCTGGCCACCCCCGTGCCAAGCCATGATATCACCAGGGAAATTTATGTCATTACTCAGATATCCTTTCTTTGTCATGCCCTTGACGAGCTTTATCATATGTTCCCTCAACATGAAGCTCGCGATATTTCATTCAAGTCAGGTCTTATGCAAGTTCTCAGGGATCCATTTCTTCCATTTCTCTCGTAACCAAAACTATTTTATCATGTAGTTCTTCCTTCGAGTTTGGATAACTTCACATGTTCCTCCTGGTCACACATTCCCTGCCTAGTGCATCCCCCCCTTGTCTTCTATCCTGCGCGCGTGTATATGATTCACGCCTTTCTCCTCCTTAGGAAGGTTCCGGACTTGTCCTGTTCCTTCTGTCAAAAGGAAACTCAGGTCAGTCTGTGTCTGTAGGAAAAACTGCCCTCTATGGTACGTTAGGCTGACAATTTTCTGTCTCCTCAGCCATACCTTCCATGCTTCCATTTAAGAGGGTATTTGATTGTTCAACAACCAATCCTTCTTTCATTTATTGATTTCTCATTGGGATCAAGATGAGGCTTATTTATTTCTAACAAAGAGAATTTGGGTCATTTTGACATAATGAACCGTATCTAATGGTCTCTTGCTCTTTTCATCTAGCGATATCATGGCCAGTACTTCAAGGCTTCACCCCCACAGTCAGTTATCGGCAATCCAAACAACAATACATTTACAGTGTTCACATTCCATAGCATGGTGATCATAATTAATGATTAATTACAAGCTGGGGAAATAGTGTTGTTACAATCCCCTCCCCTTAAAAAGGAACATCGTCCTCGATGTTCTTTCTTAGTAACACCTGTCATGCCTTTGTCATTCAACTCCTTCAGAAATCTTGATCATCTTTTTGGGTCAATTCCTTTCAGACTCTTGTCCTTTGTCACCTTCCTTCAATAATCTTGGACAAAAAACATGTTAATCACAATTTCATGCGAAAACATTTTGTTGTTGTGCAAAATTCAAGAGGAAAATTTTCATAATCTAGCACAATACTTATTTGTGTAGTCCATGGATTTTCATCCACATGGTTGTCTTGTTATCTGGGCTCACCGTTTTTCCTGGACACACCCATTGTGTGCATGATCCCAATCGATAGTTTATAAGAATTATCAAATTCTCATCTTCCTTGCAATCACTCACCCTCCGGGCCCAAGCTCAGGCATCCCCTTCTCAGCTATACATTTCCTCAAGTGATCCATCTTGCCTTGCCAAGGATTTCTTACACAAGAAGAATTTCAGAGACTTCATTGAACCTTATAGTCGAGGCGTCCCTCAGACTTGCTCTGTTGAGGTGTCCCTCCCGCTTGTGTTACCACAACAAAACATGTTCTAAGGTGATCATGGCTTACCACAAGGTTCTCCTGTCCCAATCAATAGACTCTTTCATGCTTTCCAGCTTGACAGCCTTCACCTGTCCTCCCGAGACATATCTTTTTTGTTTTACCTGTATCACATGTATACATAAATTATGAGATATTATCATCAATTTCAAATTCATATTTTTCTTGCAAATCTGTTACCCACAGATTTTCACATTCCACATTTATTTTCAAATCTGTTCCGCACAGGAACCAAATTTTCCAGTATGGGACCTTCTTCCCCACAGTAGTTAGCTCAACAGGCAATTGGTCTTCCTTATGGACTTACAATACTTCCATATCCAAGACCCTTTTCTCCCTGCAATTTCCACATTCCTCAGCCAAACAAATTGTTAGTTTTCATGCACCTTATATTTTCAAAACTATGCATAATAACAATCCAAGTTATTTTAATCTATTCAAGGATATAAAGCAAAAGGAAATATCATTATTTACGTATACATATTTTCAAGACACAAAAATTTTCCAAATTCAATTAAGATATCAAATAACTTTAATCATTGTGTCAATCTTCATGGCCACATCCATACCCAATGTACCCTTACATTGGTTTTAAATTAGTATATTTCATGTCAGGCACTTTTGCCAAGGGGTGTTGGAACTCAACCCACTTATTACCATATGGATTCTTTGTCCATATTTATTATTATAACAGAACCATATTTTCTGCTCTGGATCGACCACAGCCTCAAATCATCACTCATGAAACTCAAAGTTTCACATGAATGCCTTTAAGCATTTCTTTCCTTACCAATAATCAGGGTACCAACATTTAGGTCACCTAATTTCTTTCTTTACCAATCGTACAACTCTATAGATTATTGGGATATACTTCTTCCACAATGGGCAGCCCTATATATGCCCCATTCTTTTACCACATGCATCTTCTCAATGCATTAAATCAACGTGATGTCTATGAACACTTTTGTTTCCAATCATTCCTTGATTGGTCAATGCAGACATATCAGTTCATGAATTCTTTCAAGGGTTACAATGATGCAAGGAAAAAGTTAAACCCTACCAGATCCTTCTTAAATGCCGAGAGAATTCAAAACTGGACTTGCAAATCACCCACAAAAACCGATCATCGTGCGAGTTTACGCAACATTAATGCGTGGGTTCCTTGCAGGTTCACCCACCGATCATTCAAAGATCGATAGTTCACAGTGATTGCGAAACCCTAATGTGCTCACTCTTTATCCAAGAGTTCAATCTCTGCAATATGAAAAGTTCTCACCCGACTCTTTTAATCATGGTTGTTGATCATCCACCTCGATGAGATCAACGGTGTTAGTTGATTGCGGACCGTGAACTAGCACATCCATTAATTTCGCCTTCACGCTCCGCAATGATTCCCAACCATTGATCTAATCGAACGACTGGTGTTTGATCCGTTAACTCCAGTGGACCTTTAAGTCGATATGATGACTGCGCTTGGTTTTCCCTCCAATGAACGACTCACATTCATCTCCTTTTTCAGGTTATCAATTAACCTGATTCGATCAGTGTTTTCTTTCACGATCTTTACAATCTCGATCTGTAGCTGATCGAAGGGATTTCTACAATCTTGCGCTTGCAGTCTATCTAAAGGAGAGTTCTAACCTTGATTTGGGAACATAAACATTTGATTATCATAACATACATGAATTCTTAAACACACATAGATTGATTCGTACGCACATAAATTCGATGATAAAGAAAGCAAATGCTTCTATTCATCATACAACCAGTCTTTACTGCCAGAGGTTCACACCTACATCATTCATGTTCTCCTTCCTGAATCATACCCTACTTGGGTATCCATGGCATACAACTGCCTTTCAAAATTTTGTGCATAACATTAATTGTAAATCAGTATAGGAATCTATATTACTTGTAGGTATTATGATACAAAAAAGGTGGGAATCCTGGTCTTCCTAGAAGGAAACTAGACCAAGGGTTCCCTGCTGCTAATGTTGATAGTTACGATGGATGTATCTGGTTTGCCACAAAGGGAAACCAGACCAGACCTTCCATACCCAGGTCCAAAAGCACAGACATAAAACTAACTAAAACTTTCCAACTAAAACAGATTCTGTTACAGGTATGGACTAACCTTCTACTGCCTGGGCATAACTGCCATTAAACTAACAAAAATCAAAAGGCTGAAATTGAGAGGCGTTGCAGCACTTGGGGGTGCTCCTTCCCACCATCTTCCTGGCCCTTTCTATCTTCCTCTGGGGAGACCGTGTGGGTCTTCCTAATTTGGGATGCTGCGCCTTTTCTATATGCTGGCGTGATGTCCATGTGATGAACATAGCGTAGGTAAAGGTGGAACTGAGTTGCCAACTTCTCTAGCTTGTATTTTTGGTCCTTCTCAACCTCTACGCAACAGTTTGATGATTGTCTCCAAACTGCTGAGGTGATGCTGAATCTCGTCCAACATTGTCTTGGTTTCCTGGTTATCCTCCTGTCTTACTTCCTCCCTTTCTGATTTCACTTTCCTGATCAACATCTTGGTTAGCCAGGCTATCTCTATCGTTTTGTGGTAGAGGGTTTCCCTGGGTCGCGTAGCCCCTAGATCAGTCACCCAATCCGCTTCCAGTGCCATGTCACCCCACTCTTCGCCTTTGCGCTCATCCTTTAATTCCTCTTCCCACTGGGTAATTGCTTCCTTCCCCTTCAACGTAACCAGAGTGTGGAATGTGCCCTCTGCATCTTTCGCTGCCTGCTCCATTCTTGTTAACCACCGCGAACTCTCTAGGAATTCCTTCCCAAGGGGGCTCCTTTTCCTTTGCGTATGCTTCAGTCGTGCCATCCCTCTTTGCCTTTCACAGATCCTGCTCTGGCTATTTTGCCTATTCCTCACTTCACATGTTTACTTAATCGCTCCGCCTTTGAAACTATCTGACCCTTATTGCTTTTCTCCTTCCATTTTCTTTTACTCTTGCTGTCCCTCTTCTTATGGCATTTCCTTCACTGCGGGCCTGTGCTTCCTGCCATAATTTGCTTGAGGTGGTGAGCACTCCCGTCATTATTTATTGGTAAGGCTCGCTTGATCATGATGGTACCACCTTTATCCCTGTACTTGTCACTTCCCTTACTCGCTTGTGATCCGACTGTGCCGATCCCCGTACTTGTACTGGGGGCTGGTGGATTGTTCCTGGTAATCACCATCTCCTCATGCCTTAGTTCAATCATTGCATTCTCCCTGCTGCCTCGCTGTTCAACCTTGCTAACCCCATGATACTTGCTGAAGTATCGTCCTTGCTTCCGTTCTCCCACCTGTTGACTATAGTGATCTCGCATGATAATTGGTAAACAAGTGTTAGGCAGTCATACTCTGCCTGGGTCCCACGTTCTTCCGAGAAGCCTTGCGTTGTCCTCCTCGATGTGACTATCACTTCTAAAGCTGCCAACACAATCTTTTGCTGCTAGGTGGTTGCAGTCTGTCCTAAGTTTCCCGCTCAGTATCCTAGTCTAGGCCTCGTCTAGTTCTGGGCCTTCCTTGTCGCCCCCCTCATTAGTGAGTCTATCTGCTAGTGCGTTTGTTGTTCTGTGCACCCAAAAAAACTCCACTGTGATCAAGGTTCTCATATGCTCCTGGATTTTTTGCAGGGAGTGTGCTATGCGCCAGTGTCGCTGCACCTTGCCCACTCTGGTGTCATTTTGGAGTTTTTTAGCCGTGTTGATAACCAGGGTGGAGTCACCTTCCACAATAGAGTTTGTTATTCCTTCTCTTCATAGGATTTCAAGGCCAAGCTCTAGGGTGCTGAATTCTACCACGTTGTTTGTTGAGTTGCCTATGCTCGCTGCATACAGGCAGATGTTATTGCCTCCATTGTCTTTGACCACTCCACCTACCCCTGCCACTCTTGGATTTCCCTTCACCACCCCATCAAAATTCAGTTTGAGGATCCCTGACGGAGGAGGAGTCCAACTGCGGACTCTTGTCTGGAGTTGCGGTTCGCGGCCCACAAGTATGCTATAACTCCAATCTTTTAAATAGAAAAAATCTAGGATGCGAGAGTCTTAGTCTGTAAGTTGAATTTTCTCCTTCTTATGGTTACGACTTTGCATCGTTTCTCTTATTTGAAAGACTATTACATCCTTTAGCCTCTCTGCCGGTTGGCTGTCATTCCTAAATATGCGCCCATTCCTTTCCTTCCAGATCGCCCAGATGACCATCCCTGGTGTTAGACTCCAACAAAGGTTCACCATTTCATTTTCGTTGTATCTCTCGTTCTAGTCTTTGATGGTAGCTTTGATGTCCCCCCCCCGACTGTATTCGATTGGCGGTATATGCATGCCACCCAATCCCAAATTTTGGCTGTGTACCTGCATTCGTCGAGGAGGTGATTAGTTGTTTCCTCCTTGACCTCACAAAGATGGCAGTGAGAGGGACCTGCGAATCCCCTTTTCCCGAGGTTCTGCCAGGTTAACATTCTGTTGTGTAGTACTAGCCATACGAACATTTTGATTTTTGTCCATTGGTGACTCTTCCAGATCTTTTCCCATTGTGGCTCCAGATTTTCTTGGTCCTGGCCAGCGATGTAAGACTGAGATTTTTTTAGGTTAAATTTTCCCCCATTTTTCCTGCCCCACCTCAATTGATCATCTTCTTTCGAGACCCTGATTTTCCTTTTCCCCAAGCCCCCCTCCATCTCTTTCGTTATTGGTTCGATCTGGGCTCCATTTTGTGGATTAAGCTTCTCACAGATCCCCCAACTGGTGTTGCCTTCCCTTTGCTTCCAATATTGATGGATTTTTGTTTTGCCTTGCTTGAGCATTTCTTGTTTGAGCTCCTCCCTGTTTGGAGTTTCCAATCTGGGTTCCTATTGCCACACGTCCTCCCAAAACCTTGTTGTTTTGCCATTTTTGACTTCCCAGAAGCTGTGATTATGGATCCAGTTTTTATTTCTTCAAGTGAGATTCCATATGGTTGACCCCTCCGTTGTGCCCATGAACCGAATTCACTCCCGATCGTTGATGTTTGGGGAATATTTGGCTCTCGAGAGATTCGCCCACGGCACCAAATTTTCTTTTACCCATCTCCACCAAAGCTTTGCCCCATAGGCCTCGTTGGTTACCTGTGGGTCTTGTAGCCCCATGCCTCCTTTGCTTTTCAGTCTGCATACCTTATCCCAGGCCACCAGGGCCCATTTCTTTTTGGTCTCTGTGCCTCTCCGTAAGAAATCCCTTTAGATGACTCTTATCGTTTGTAGTATGCCTTTGGGGGCTGGAAACACATACTTCATAACCGTCAAAATTGTTTGTAGGACCATTTTGGTGAGGATAAGCCTTCCGGCCAGGTTTATAGCTCTGTACGTCCAATTTTTTACCCTCTCCTGTAGTTTATTGATAACTCCTTCCCATGTTGCATTTCTTCATGCTCTATCCGACAGGCGGATTTCCAAGTATTTCATTGGGAGTGTTTTACGTTCAAACCCCATAATGTTGGCCAAGTTTATTTGAATTGCCAGATTAGTGTTGAAAAAATATGTCATGGACTTGGAGTGATTGATTTCATCCCCCAAGGCTTCCCTGAAGTCTTCTAAGATATTTTTATAAGCCTTCACTTCCTTTACTATGGGTGTGCCATGGAGCAGGGTGTCATCAATGAATTGTTGGTGTGTTGAGGTAGGACAATTTTCAAATGGTTTGAGGCCTTTTATTTCACTAGTTGTTGTTGCGTTTTTTATACTTCTTCTCAACCCTTCCATCATTAGAATGAACAGGAAGGGGGATAACGTATCCCCTTGTCTGATGCCTCTAGATGGATAGAAAGGTTTGGCTAGGGCTCCATTAATTAACAATGAGAAACTTGTTGTTGAGACTAGAGTGATGATCCACTTGATCTAATGCTGGTCGAAACCAAAAGCTTCCAGCGTCTTGGCCATGTAGTGCCAACTTATTTTGTCATAAGCCTTCACCAGGTCAAGTTGGATTATCATCCCCCCTCTCCTTTGACTTTTCAGAGTGTGGATTATCTCATGGGCTTGGATGATATTATCCAAGATTTGACTCCCTTCCACATAGCTTGCTTGTTCCTGTGAAATCGGTGAAGAAAGGAGTGGTTTCAGTCTATTGGCTATGACTTTGGAAATTATCTTATAAACCACATTGCATAAAGCTATTGGCCTGTAGAGATATGGAGTTATAGCTTCATTTTCTTTTGGGATCAAAGTAATCATTGTGGTGTTTAAAGCTTTCATGATGGATGCCGAGCACCTGGAGTCCTCCTCCACCCCATATATTTCATACTTAACCACATCCCAACAGGCTTTGAAGAATTCCATTGTGAAGCCATCTGGGCCTGGGGCCTTTCCATTGGGAATCTCATGGACCACTTTGTCGATTTCTTCCTCTGCTATGGGTTTGCATAGGCTAACATTATGATCCTCTGTGACCAATTTGGGGATGTGTTGAGTTATCCTCTTGATGGTCGCGAATCTGTCTCTGTTGGGATCTTTGGCTATCCCCTGGAAGTGATTGACCAGTGTGTTTTCAATTTTCTGGTGGGATTCTCTTTCTATCCCATCCTGATCCCTAATCTTCAAGATTTTGTTATGAGACCTTCTTGCTATGGTTGTTCTGTGAAAAAACTTTGTGTTCCTCTCCCCTTCTTTAAGCCACCTTATTCTAGATTTTTGGTACCAAAGGGTTTATTCCTGCTTACATCTTGCTTCCCATTCCTGGATCATTTGGTTTTCTTCTTTTTTTCGATCCTTTGTGTATCCCTGTTGGATGCAAAGTTCCTGCAGCTTCCTCATTTTGTCCTCGATTCTTTTTTTCTCCTGGTCTATGTTCCCAAAGATTTCTCTATTCAACTCCTTAAGTTTTTGTTTGATGTGCTTGATTTTCTTGTGTAGTTTGAACATCCTTGTCCCTTGATCCGGGAGTTCCTCCTGCCACCATTGGCTGATGTTATCCTTGAATGTAGGGTGGTCGATCCAAAATTTCTCAAATATGAAAGGCACGTTCTTTGGTGTGGTCTGAAAATTTGCTTCCAATTGCATTGGTGTTACCCATGATTTTGGTCGTCATGATGATGTATTGATGATGGTGTACTCAGGCTCTTCATAAGAACTTTTACCTAAGAAAAGTTACTTTCATCTCTTCCAAGAAAACTCATTTTTGAA